>JANIJI010000009.1:7172500-7442500 GCA_024500535.1 Leptonema lineaticorne
AATTTTACAAAAAAAAAATACTCATTTTAAATTACTTTCTACAGTATCATAAATTTTAAATTATTTGATTATTTAGTTATTACGTTTTCTAGTTTATTATACTAACTTTAATTTACTATATCGAAATTTTATTTCTTAAAATTATATCTATATTTTAATAACTTCAGAAAAAATCTATTGAAATAAAATAATATATATAATAAATATCATTAAATTATGTAGAACAGACGCCAAATGTAATATAATGCGTATTAAAAAATTGATAAAAACACAACGCTTTAATCGAAATTTGTTCGATAAAAAATGCATAAATTAGAATCGTTAAACCGAATGGTAAACATTCATAATAAAAAAAATACAACTCGTCGTATATAAATCAATATGTATGTTGAATAAAAACGACGGAAATTCGTTTATTGTCAATGAAAAATTGAACGGAAAACCCTCTTATGGCGTACAATTTCCGTGAATATTGTAAAATGACAAACGGACACATTTAAATCCATACATAGTTGTAATATTATATATAATATAAATGTTTTAAAAAATATTAATTTATAGATTATTATACGAATCAAGACATCAAAAGAATGCCCAAACTACAAATGTTTATTTAACATCTCTAAATTTAAACCTATAATTAATTTTACTTCTTAATTATAATCAAAAAATATTATTTGATTAAACGGCTTAAATACTATAATAAAGACTTTTAACTTCTGTTATTCTAAAACACGTTACAAAAATATGTTTAAGAGATTATTGTTTTTTTTACTGAAAAACACATTATTTAAAAAAATATTTATTACGTCGTAAAATGCATATATATATATATATATATATATATATATATATATATATATATAAATATTAATTTATTTATGCAAGCGCTGTAATTTACATACGTACACAAATGTTGATTGAGTAATAACATGAAAGCATGTAGCGCATGTTACAATTATCATAAAAAGCAATATCAATTTGCATAGAAATTTACATTATTATTAAAAAATTAAAAACATATGAATTATGTAAAAAGTTTGTTGAATGAGTGATTTAATCTTTTTTTCTATTAAAAACATAAAGTGACAACGAAACGTTCTTATATTAAACGATATTACATTTATACCATTTTTATATTTTCAATGATTCATATAAAATATTTTTTTAATTTGATATACATAATTAATATATTTTCTTTCAATTCCAAATAATATTCTTAAATTTTTTGAAAAAATATTTTTTTTTATATTTTTCCATTTTTAATTTTAAAGTAAAAAATGAGAAAATACTAATAATAGTATGATGAAAATGATTACTAGACTTTCATCATCATTCGTGAAGCCCATCATCATTTGAAGGCGATTTTTCTAAAGGAAATCAACGAATTTTCCGATGGCTAACGCTTAACGCTATACACGTCAGAGGTTATGGGCGTTTTTCTTATCGGTTCAATTGATCTCTAGATAAGAGCGTTTTTTTTTTATACCCAAACCCATATTTTGTATTGAAAATGGATTAGTCGTGTATTAAAGGACACGAACAAGTATTTACCGGAAAAAAATGTCGAGAGGGGGTGAAAGAACCTTCGGAAAATCAATTTTCTGATCATAATTTGACAAGACAGTTTCGACACCTAGTAACAAATACGAAATTAATAACATAGAAACAATACTAAACAAAAGTGCGCAAATAATTCGATATTTTTGTGTGTACCTATAGTGACAATAAAAATAAAATAATATTTAACAGCACTCCTCAAATGTTCCATAAAATATTTATAAAAATTTCTTAAATTAAAAATTATACTATATATATATATATATATATATATATATATATATATATATATATATATGTATATATATATATATATATATATTAGTATTATTTTCATTTCTAAATCAAATATTAATATTGATATAATGAAAGTCATGCATCATTTCTAGTATGAAACAATAATCATTAATATTAATTCATTATATAATAGATCAATAATTATAACAATAATAATTGTAATAAGTAATTTCATGCTTTCCAGTACTATAATATATTCGTGTTTTCAATTCATTTTCCATACATCATAGTTTTTAGCAAAGACAAAAAGCTTCATTATTTTTATACGCACGCACACACATCAAATAGGGATTTTTTATTAATATAACAATATGTTAAAAAGTAATAATAATCTAGTAAAAATAAACCCATCGCGTGAAAATTCGTTGACGTGTTCAAATTTCTCCAAGGTGACAAACATTAATATCAAATTATTATAATCATATGAAGAAAACCCTTTTCTCATAATAATTTTCTTGTAAAAGTATTATTTAGCAAGCGAAACATATGAAAGTGTGCGTGTTTAATATTTAAGCTAATAAAATATTTACGAATTTTCACACCTCACAACAGAAATATATATTACTGGAAATAATTTTCCATCGATCTATGTACATTACATGTTGTAATTCTCATCTTTTTGATGTGCCATCAATTTACCAACGTGAACAAATCACTATTATATATCCATTTTCTTCATTATATTTTCAAAAATTACACAAAAAATATAGTGTTTTTTTTTCTTAAACTTTTAAACTAACGTAAATAAAAAAAACGTTAGAATAACTTTTAATATTTGAGTAAACCATAATAGAATATAAAGTTTTAAATTTTATTTGTGTTATATATTTTTAAAACAACAAACGCGCTAAAATTATTATATATAAAAAAATACTATAATATATATTTCCTTCAAATAAATATAATAAAATTTAAAAATATCACTAAACAATACTAAACTAAAATTATAATTTTATATGTGAATAGTGACATCTTAATTCTAATATTGTTTTATAATCCCTAATGCAAATAATAGATATTTTCATAAATACCAAGGTATCATAATTTTAATATTATTTTTCATTTATAACTTTGACTGACCGTTTTATGTTGTATTTACAAGATAATGCATCAAATATTTGAACAAATACCAGCCCTGTTTATTTTTCCCACGGTTCAAGGGACAATATCGTTCATACTCGAACAAATATGAAAACGTATTGTTAAAAAATACGATGTTAGACTGAAATCGTTAAGTAAATAATTATATTTAAACAAATACAAATTTAATAACAATTGCCTTAAACAAAGTTATATGCGTGTAAATAATATTATAATAAAAAAAAACGACGATAAATTTATTGAAAACGCACATGCACGCAACGACCCCCAAAAAAAGCATGAAATAATAATAATAAAATACAAAAATCGTATGAAAGGTAACAAAAAAAAAAAATAGAAACACACAGCTCGACAAACCGTACGTTTCAACTTCGTCAATTATTTCATAAAAACGGCCTTAATGGATTTTTAATGATTGCGCCTACGATGACGATGATGATAACAATTTTAGAAGATCTCACCGTGTAATCTTCAGGATTTGGAGTAGAATTTATGGCGTCGAATAAACCGCTGATGGCTCTCTCCATGAGACCGGCATCCCGT
Source organism: Leptonema lineaticorne (assembly GCA_024500535.1). NCBI lineage: Eukaryota > Metazoa > Arthropoda > Insecta > Trichoptera > Hydropsychidae > Leptonema > Leptonema lineaticorne. Next base: position 7,176,002 of record JANIJI010000009.1, read on the forward strand.
GGACCACCGGTCATGGTGTGAGTTTTTCCAGCTCCGGTTGCTCCATAAGCAAAAACGGCCCCATTATAACCAGAAAGGACAGCTTGAACTAAAGCACTGGTTGTTGCCATATATACTTCCTCCTAAAAAATAAATATTTATATAATAATACATTTTTACTTTTTCTGTAATCGTTAATATATTATCATCTAATTATTATTGATTGAAATTATATTTTAACCGAATAAACTATTATATACAAATATAATGCTTACATAATGGAAATTAACATATAGTGTTTTATGTAACTTTAGAAAATTGCAGTAAAAATACATTAATATATTCAGTTGTATAACCTAATTCATTATGTATATATATATATATATGTACTTAACCTACATATAAACAAAACTGGTGCAGTGACCCAAAAATTAGGTTATTTTTCCGCCAAAAAAACACAACTTCATCGCCTTTTGCATATTAAACTCGACATAATATCACAAATCATTCAAAATAAAAATAATAATCATACAGCCTAAGCCTTATCTTAATTTTTTTTTAACAGGTCACCTATATCTTTGAGTTTTTAATGTTCCGTGACCGGCGTGCGTTACTCGAACCCTTTTCATTGCATATGTGTACGATTAAAAATATTTTGCATAAATCGTGAGGTGTTTTATTTTATTTTTTTTTTATTAAAACTAAGAATTCGGTCAAGGTTTTAAAAATGTAACTTTGCTATCAAATAATGGGGATTGAAGGGGAAAATGTGAAAAACAAAGAGCGAATCACTGCAGAGTGGAACTAGATATAACAAAATAGTTGTAAATCGTCAAATTGAATGGAATTTCAAATTATATTAAGACTTACATTATTATTTTTAGTAATATTTTACTTTTTTTTTAATCTATCTGACTTAAATTTATTAATAATTTACTTTTAATGTTTCAATGTACAAAATTATCATGCTCTCTAAAGGAAAATTATTCTACTCATAAGAAAATATCTGAAATTGAATTTGACATTTTTTTTTTAATAAATTCCTCAAACTTATTCCTAATGATCTTATATAACATCATAAAAATGTTGTGCGGTTGGTTCAAATAATTTAAACAGAATATACACTTATGGTTATAAGAAAAACCTTCATTTTAATTCTTAGTTTGTCCTTTTAAATTTTTTGTTATCAATCCGGCCCTGAAATGGAAAAAATCGAAGAAAATTCTTCGCGTGGCAAAAAAATAAACATCGCACGTTACAAACGAAAGCTCTTTTGCATACATTATCGCTTTTCCTCCCATTTCCATTTTTTTTTATTTTTGGCTAGTTTTGCTAATTTTTCTTCTTCGCCAGTATCTAACGTCCAAATCTAACTTTAAATGCCGACTCTTAATGATCGAAAATAAATCTATAAATATATTTTTTTTCATTTCTGTTTCATGAAGTTTGCGTTTTCTGAAATAAAAATTAATTTGCGAACGACGTTTTAATATATAATATTATTATTAGAATGACTCATTTTCTTAATGATTCTTGAAAAAAGTATATTTTTAGATATCAATTAGAGAATATTTTAATAAATTTATATTTAACTTGTTCTTCCCATTACACGTAATTAGAAGTTTATATTATATAATTACTATGATAATACACGTTAAATTTTCTAAATTACAATATACTGTACACCACATTTTTAACGAAACAATTTTACTTCTTTTTAATTTAAATTAATATTATTTTTTCAATTGACACATAAACTCCTAAACTAATAAGAATAAAATAAAATTTATTCTCACTGTATATATATATATATATATATATATATATATATATATATATACATATGTATATATATATATATATATGTATATATATATGTGTGTGTGTGTGTGTGTATGTGTTTCGTTTAATGTACCATATTGATATTTTCTCATACACAAAATAAAATACGAACCTTCCGTATTTTCAATGAAAAACATTGAATAAATATAACACGAAATAAAATTATTTTAATTATTTCATCAAATTGAATTAACACGACTTCATCATTTTTTCAATATCTATAAAACATTAAAAAAAAACAACGATAATCGTATATCAACAGTGCCGTGCTGAAAAACACGCCATTCTATCACGCGCATATATTTTTCTAAACTTGAATAAAAAAAACCACCCCCTCAAATTTACATTTATTTATAAGACTGAAAAAATATAAAATAAAATAAATATCGTGAACGACAATGAAAATAATCGACACTAATCGTCCTTGTCGAAAATGACCCCTTGACCGCACACTTTGTCTTTACATATAAAATTCGCGCCATTATCTCGAATAAAAAAATGAATATATTTTACTTATAGTGCTGATTTTGACCTTCGGCGACTTTTTTATTTTTTTTTTAACGAAAAATACCAAAATCCGCAATACTCGATTAAAAGGTATACGCACAATAATAGCACAATCGTATCGACTATCTTTTCGCTATAGTTATTTTTATACCGTCAAATGACCGTTAACGTAATCTATAGATTTAACTGTGACATTAAATTCACATTTCTTCATTCCTGGTTAACTTCTGTTAATCAGTTTATGTATTATAAAATGACTTAAAAAATAAGGCTTTTCCGGCATTTACATCGAAAAACTTAAAAATGTATTATTATTCGATAGTCACAGTATTAATTTTATAAAAAATATTAACAGATTTAAATTTTTACATTTAAAAATCCAAATTTCAAACCTATAAATAGAATTAATTTTATAAAAATATTCTAAAATAAAAAAAAAACTAATCTAAAATCGATTTTGTAATTTTAACATAAAATATATTATAAACATTTTTATAACACATATATATTAGAATTGTTGAATATAATAATCAAGTAATCTAGAATTCTAAAATTACTGCAGTGATGACTATTTATAAGTAATCGATCCACTTATGACCTTTGAACTTAATACTAAATGTTTCATAATATATTAAGAAATACACTTATTTCTAACTGTGTGTAAAGTGATTTCGTAATAAAAGCTTCTATTACCTGAGTTGATTCTTCACCGAAAGCTCTATCATACGTGTATATTCTTTCCGTTGCTCTTTTTCTTGGTCCATCTCTAGCGGCTTCTTCTACGGCCACAGCCTAAAGAAAATTAACGTAAAAAATTAACATTTTTCACAAAATAATAATGATGACAAAAAATAAATAAAAGTAATAAAAATAAAAAATAATAATCACTCATCTATTATACTACAACTGAAAAAATATATACTACAATATCGATTTGAACTATTTTACTAGTAAAAGAGAAGAAATAATGATAGGTATTGAAAAACATTTCAAATTTTATTTGTTATATAAAAGCTCTTAATAATGTACATTTACACGCTGACATTTTCAAACTATTATAAGATATTAAAATATTTAATATCATATAATTATAACGCAAAAAAATAAAAGTAATGATTTCAATTTGATTACTTCATTTTACCTCATTCATTATAAGATTTATAATTTATTATTATAATATAATTTATTATCAACAGTTATATAAAGATAAAATATATAAAAATTATATTAAATTAATATGATATATTGGAAAATTTATAATAATTGAAGTGATTTAGAAACACAACATTTTGAAAGATTGAGAAGTAATTTAACATTAGAACTATCAATTATTAATTATACAATCACAAATTTTATTAAACAGATATTTAGTCAACAAAATATTATAATTCTATTAATTCAAAAATGTTGAATAAAATTTAAAATAAAAATCCTAAACATATTTACAGAAAATAGCTATTTAGAACAATTTATTAAAATTCTAATTTTTCTTATATAGAACCTTAAATTGAATTTTCACATGTTCTTCAGATTTTCAGTGAAAAAATTGAAAAAAACACTTTTTTCGTAATTATAACGGCTTTTCTTTCTTAAATAAAATAAAATTCGAAATACGATTGTCAAATTATCTATTGAATTATAATGATCCATTGAATAAATTTAACAAAAAAAAAAAAAAAATAGACAAATATATGATATGTAGTGTCAAAAAAACACATTATAATTGTAAATTGCACATTATTTTTTTTATTTTATATTAAACACATAAATAATCAAAGTACAATGCATCGTTGAACATGAGAAAAAAAAACACTCAATTTAACAATAATTCAAGGTGATAGTTCAAGAGTTCATAAGCAAGGGTACCAGGTACCCTATTGAACGTGTTCCGCGAGGGTTAACAAGTCAAAGTGGTCATTTATACGTTACAATACGCCACTATTTACGCCTTTTTTTTATTTCAGATAATTTCGCTATTTTTTATTATTATTAGTTTTTTTTTTTTTTTGTAAATTTATTATTGCCAATTCTTACCTTATCGTTGATGACGTGTATGACCCTTTGTGTTTCGCCTTTATTCAAAGGTCTGACACGCACGGCTACCTGTCGAAAAAAAAAATAGATATGTGCAAAAAGTTACGTTATGTTTGCAATTTTACATCATTAATAAAAATTTATTTCAATAGACGTAAAAATAGTAAAAAGAATATCATATAAAAAAAAACTGTAAGCTACTACATAAAATATTCAATATATTATATTATAACGATCGTATTTTATAATTATTCAGTCGTTTAGCATGCGAATATGATTATAAAAAAGATAAAATATTTTTATTAATAAAACGCTTATAAAACTAAACATTTATTACCAACACGGATTGAAATTATACGATAGTTTTCATTAGAAAATAGTAAAATGGTAAAATCTTTACAAATAACTAAATTTAATTTTAAATTCGGACAATATTTAATTTTTTATATAGATATTTTCTATATAATACTGTATTTCTTTACTTATAAATTTAAAATAAAAATTTAAAAAAAATCAATCAATCTTTATCTTGACGATTAAATAATATTATATATAAAATTGATAACATATTTATAATATTCATATTTTATTTAATTAAGAGAATTTAATTAGTTTAATGTTGAAATAAATATAGTAAAACTGTATTAAGCGAAGATTTTTTCTTGTTCATATACGATCACGCGATCATATTACAACATCTCTAAATTTTACTACAGTTATAGTCACGGCTTCCAAGTTATTAAACATTTTATTTATTTTTTTTTAAATAATAAAAATTAGATTACAAAACCTTTAATTAAATTAAAAAAAAATAATTCCTGAAAAAACTAAACATTGATATTAAAATTCTTAATTTAATATGTAATATTTTTAAGATTTTTTATTATATTAATTATATTTATGGTAGTAAAAGAGAAAATATTAATACATTGCCTAACTCAAATACGTGTTAAAAATTAATCGACGGATAATTTATCAAATTTTAATAAAAAAAAATTTTTTTCAATATAAAATACTTTTTATTTAAAACTATTTACTATTATAATTATTATACCATTTATTATTGTAATTTTTATAATGATGTCAATATTAAATCGATAAACTTAATATTATTTATTCAAAATTTCCTAGTCTTTACAATATCAACCCCAATTCAAACAATCATTAAAATTTAATATTTATAATCGAAACAATTTATGATACACAGCATTATAATAGAGTAATTTTCAAATCAATTTATCCAATAATTTAAAGCTACAAATCATTTATTTCTGCTATATATACATATACCATAAATTATTTTAAAAGGATTTTACAATACATAATATTTCTATACTAAACACATTATTATTTATCAATGTATTTGAATCTCCTAAAAATATTTGTACAATATATTTTAAATTTTTATTAATATTTCAAAAAAGCGTGTAATCTATTTTAATATGAATTATTAAATAGAAAATTTCAGATTTAGTTTTTCATATATAAATATTTTATGGAGAAGACAAAATAAACTAACCTTTTCAATATAAATGTTTCTTTATTTATTCCGTGAAAAAATATATTAAATTTTTATTATATAACAAAAATGTACCACATAATTATCCATTATAAAATAGAAAAAAAATCATGATAAATTGACAAAACAAACGTGCACACGCTATAATGCAGCAGCGTCATAACAACGATGAATACTGCAATAGTTTTACAGATAATAAATAGTAAAAAGTCATTCTGAAGTATTTTTAATATATATTAACGATAATGATATCTTTAAAAATATTGTAAAAATAAAACATATTCTGCTTTTAACACATAAAAATATAATAAATTACCATTAGCCTATCTTCGGAAGTTTTCGTATCGTCAAGTTCGCTAGTAATATTCATATTGACGATATACAAAATCACATAATACAAAATATTCACCCGCGTATGTCAAAAAAAAATCGAAAATATATATTTTTTTTTTGTTTTCAAAAATAAAAAGTGACAGTTGGGGGAAAACGCGGTTTTTCCGACGAATTTTCACCGACGACTGTGATGCGACGGAAAAAACGAACGGTAAAAACGCAAATCAAACATTTCCATGGCGACCGAATTTCATAGTATTGTAATCAAACGTTAAAAGTCGTCACGGCGTTACGGTCATTATTTTCGCGCGTTAATTAGATAAGAGAGCGCGAATCGGAAATTTTGTTTAATCGTATCGAGGACGACATCGCTGATCGATTTCGAATAGGAATTAAAATTAGAATGAATCGCGATAATTTACGAAATTAACGTTTCGAGGGGAAAAAATAAATAAATACAATTTTAAAATTGAACATATAAGTTTATCGGTTGACGATATTTCTACGAATATAATTCGCACTCTATATATTATATCGCGTATTAATTTAATTTATTTTCAGTTCGTTATTTTAAAAATAAAAATATTTTTTATTACTATTTATTCGAATTAGAGAGATTTAAAAATTCGAAGGTTGGCAGCGCGCGTTCGCCATTTTATCGCACGGTGTATGTGTCGGAGACGAGAGCGGGAGGGCGGAGGCGGTGTGCGCGTTCGAGCCGGGGTCGGAGGTAGAGGTGGGTCCGCCCCTTTTCGATGGTGGCCGGTAGGAGGAGCGCAACGTGGACGCCGCCGAAATGCCCGCCGAGACGAGACTGAAACGGACCTTCACGCTGCCGAGGAATCCGTTCAACCGACAGCCGACGGCGAACGGAAATCGCGATCGCGACAATTCGACTAACAACAACAACGTCCACAATCACAACGGCAACGGGCCGATCGCGGCGAACGGCGCCTCGCCGCAAAACGTCGAAACCGGCGATCCCGTCGACGCGGACCCCAAAAGGGGCTGTCCGGACGAGAAGAGCGGCAAGCGAGTCTTCCGAAGGCCCTCGTGGAAGAAGTTCATCAATAAGATCGCCACCCGCATCAACGCCTCTGCGGTACGACCTCACCCCCGCCCTCCCACCTTCACCCCTAACCTCCAACTTTGACATTTCGCATAACCTATAACCCGCGCTCGTACAATCGATTTCGTTTTGTGCAATCGACGACGAAACGATAATTGCGATTTTGATTTTGGCGCGTTCGAATTATGACCGTATCGAAAGAAACGCTCTCTCGGTTTGCTATCTCGCGATTATATACTGCGCCCTTTTTAGTTTTAAATCCTCGTAATTGCGATTTTTTTTTGCTTTTTAATTATTTTATTATTATATTAACCTTAATAAATATATACGATTTATTAAGATATGTAAATCCGTACGCTTTCGTCCCGCGCTTAAATATCTTGCTACATAAAACGACGACTTATTTAAACGCATCTCTGTTCAAAAATATCTTATTTTTCCTCAGTAATGAGTTGACGCATTAACTTAGTCATATTGATTCTTTGTTGTGATATATTTTTGTTTATGATTCGTAATGATTTTCTCGCTTAAAATATACGTTACGATAAAATGAAATTAACGTTTTCTCGTATAATATATAAAACTTTCCGTAATGTTATTTACTTATTTTTATAATTTAATTTGTAGAATAAACAACAAATAAAAGACACCGTCGAAGCGAATAACGATCGTGTGCCACCGTGGCCTCCGGATAAAACGCCCGGTGCGACCGGCATTCGTAATCATGGAAACACTTGCTTTATGAATGCGGTTTTACAATGTTTATCGCACACCGATATCATCGCTGAATATTTTGTTTTGGACCAATACAAAGTCGATCTGTCTAGAAGAAACAAACTTAACTCCAAAAAATTTGGTACTCGCGGAGAAGTTACCGAACAGTTAGCCCTCATATTGAAAGCTCTCTGGGCATGTCAATACTATCCTGAGCTCAGTACGAGTTTCAAGGCAAATAATAAATTTTATTAATTCGTTTGTTACATTTCTTTAATCATAAATTATGTTAAATTTGATTTAAATTTTAGGCAGTTGTAGAAAGACATGGATCACAATATAGAGGTAGCAGTCAACATGATGCACAAGAATTCCTCTTATGGTTGCTAGATAAAGTTCATGAAGATTTAAATACAGCTACGAAAAAAAAATATAAAACTATTAAAGTAGGTGTTATCATAAAAAAAGACATATATATATATATATATATATATATATATATATATATATATATATATATATATAAAACTTTGCTGTGTATTTTTAGAACACTGTTGGAAGGCCTGATGAAGTAGTAGCAGCTGAAACATTAGCAAATCATATCCGCTGTAATAGCTCTTTTGTACAAGCAGTTTTTCAAGCACAATTTCGATCATCGTTAGCTTGTCCAAGATGTCATCGTCAAAGCAATACTTTTGATCCATTTCATTGTATTAGTGTCCAGTTACCAAATCTAGCAGACCGACCTCTTCTCATTACAGTAAAATATAAATTGATTTGTTTTAATATATTTTCATATCAAATTGAGTCATCAATTTTGTTAACTAATTTTCATTTTTTTATTTTCATATAGGTTATTTATGTAAATCAACAACCTCGATGTGTAAAACTTGGTGTTAGGGTTTCAGCTAGCGCGATAGTTCGTGAGTTACGTACCATACTTGCAAACGATACTGGGATCCCTGCAGAAGATATTATTTTAGTAGAAATTAATGAAACAGGTTACATTCTACAAATTATCTTTTTTTTTCTTAAATAAATTTTTCTTCATACTATAACATAATTTTTTTTATTTAGGTTTCTCAAGAACTCTTAGCGATTGTCAACCGGTTTGGAATTGTGACTCAGAAAATTCAACACTCGATAATTCGCTTTCTTTATATTGTATAGAAGTTCCTCGATTAACACCTCCACCACCTACTGAACCTCCAGCCCCCTATGTTTTATTATTATGGATAAACTTATTAACGTCTGAAAATAATTCGGAACGTTTTGGTAAATATATAGTTTTTGCATTTTTTGTTTGAAATAAATTATAAATTTTCAAAATACAATTCTTAAAATTTTTATTAGGTTCGCCTTATATAATGCAAGTTTCTCGAGAAACTGATTATAACGATTTACAAAAACTTATGTTAAAAGAAATGGCAAATATGGTTGCCCCAGGTATTCTCACTTCTCAACAAGAACCTGGAGAGATTAAAATCCGTTTAATTGATCCCGCAGCAGATAAAGCAGATCCAAATCATTATCTACAACCTGAAGTAAATTACTATTTACTTTTTAGATATTAATAAAAAATAATATATTTACTTATTATCTATTCCATTTTAACTTCAGCTGGAACATCCTCTATTTACTGAAGGAGTAGAACAAGCTTTAGCTTTATGTGAAGAAAAAACTGGACCACCTCATCTTAAATTAGTTTTGGAATGGGAAAAATCCACAAGAGATTGGTAAATTAATAATTACATATAATAATAATCTTAAAATGAACCAATTATGTAACACATATGGCAATTTTATTTTCAGCCTGCTATTAGATTATTCAGAATCGTGTGAACAACATAGTAGTGTCAGTGAAGTGATGCAAGAAGGTGGAACATCTACTAGACTTTCACTTTCTGATTGTTTGAATCATTATACAAGAGCTGAAACATTAGCTATGGAAGATGCTTGGAGGTATAATTATAATTTATTTTTAAGCATTATTTTGCTTACATATTTACTTTTAAAATTCTGTATATATACATATTTAATTATAGATGTCCAGAATGTCAACAATATTTACCTGTAGTCAAAACCCTTGGTCTATGGTCATTACCAGATATATTAGTAATACATTTAAAAAGATTTAGGCAGTAAGTATAGTTAAAAATAAATCAAATATGTTTATAAAAGTAATTAGTGATATTTTTTATTTTTAGACAGCAAGTTAAAGGTCGGAATAGTACTAAGTTAACTACTATGGTAGATTTTCCTTTATATAATTTTGACATGACTCCACATTTAGCTAATAAAGATAGTCTCCCTAATAATTCAATGCTCCTTGGAGGTGTTGGTTGGTCCCCATGGAAAAAACCCAGAAAAATATCTACAACCAATGATAATTCTTATGACTTATATGCTGTATGTTATCACCATGGGAATGATCTCGAAACTGGACATTATACTGCTGCTTGTAAAAACCCATATGATCAACAGTGGTACAAATTTGATGACACCCGTGTAACATTAATACCCAATGATAATGTGACTACAGAGTTAATTAATAATAGTGCCTATATATTATTTTATCAACGACGCCATGGAAATTTTGTAGGTTGTAGTTCAAATTCTAGTTCGGCTGCTAGCACCAGTTCTTTAGGCTCTAACAATGATCATTGGGCTGCCAGAATGCCAAAATTTTCATACCAACCAAAAAAAGATAACAGTTTAGAAAAGAAAACACAAACTACCAAAAAATCTGTCGATACTAAATCAAATTCCAATAATAAATCAATAGAAACTACAGAAGAAATTGAAATGTCAAATTTCGCTGACACGTCTCATTTGAGAACAAGTACATCTAGTTTACAAGATAATCGATCTAATTGTAAAGAGCAAATTGATTCTTCTATTACTGATGAGAAAAATCTGCGTAATTCAATATCTTTATCTGATAATTTAAGAATCAGTACTAATGATGTTGGACCTGCTGATTCCAGCGATGTTAAAATTGAACTCGAAGCTGATAAATTAATTAATAAGGAAAGTTTATATACAATGGGTGAAAGTAGAAGATATACTTTGAGTGAATATAGAAATGCTAATGATGAATTTAGCAACTCTCATTTTAATAATGAAATTCATAGAAATTCTATTAGTGTTGCTGTTGATCCAAGTCTTTATCACAAAGACATACATGTTAATCCAAAAATGACCATTACTAAAACTTTGGATAAAGTCTGCCTTAATGGAATATCGGATCCAACTAAGAATGAGGAGAGTAGTACGAAAAACTATAGTTTCTCTAAATTTGCTAAAAGAGAAATTGAATGGAAAACTAGTAAAGAGCCTGTAAAAGAAGCAAGTCCTATCCGAACAACACTATATGAAAGTCCTATTATAGAACCAACACAGTCTATTGGATGGTTAAGAGATGACAAAGGGTATTCTACTCCCAAACCACAAAATGGTTTAAATGGATTGGATTGCCAAAAGGAACATCAATCTGACAATGAAGTATCAATTGCCAAAAATTCATGGGTAAGATTTTCATATTTTTTTATCATCTCAATGAATTATTTTAAATATATTACTTGTATCGTAAGCAAAATAAAAAAAGCGTTAAAAATATACACTTCACAAATACAAATCAATAAAATTCTTGAAAACATTAATTTTCTTTCAATATAATAGATTTACTTATTTTATAAACTCAAATCTTAAACTAAACTTTACTACATTTTATACAGCTAAACTTTTTCCTTTTTGTTATTCAACTATGCTTAATCAAATATTTTTTTTACATATTTTGTAATAGTAATATATCAATGATAGTTAAATAATATTTTCATTCATATTCCAGATATCTCCGCCATCTTTGAGACGACCTGTGGTTTTTAGTAGTGAATAAAGTAACTTCAAAAAATTCCACTATTGCGTTAAATATGAGGCTATATATTATTAGCAATTAAATGTATCATAATAATAGTGCATGTTTCAAGTGTACAAAATATATCCCACATATTTATTTTTCTATTTCTGTTATTTTTTTAATGTATAATATACTACCAAAGTTATCAAATTTATATATATATATATATATATATATATATATATATATATATATATATATATATATATATATATAGCCAATTTAACTTTTTTTTAAGAGAGTAATATATTACTTTGATTATTGATATGTATAGTATAAAATTACATGATGATAGTATATTTTCAATTCCTGTAGATTTTAATAATGTAAAATTGAAATACATAATTTAATATGTATATTTAGTCGAGAAATTGAGTAAACGAAAACCGATTACCCATAATTAAGCTTTTCGTAAAATTTTGTGGCCTGTCATCGAATTGCCCAAATTTATTTTGTGAATTGGTAGTATTTTGACAAAAAATATTCAAGTGATACGTTATTTTATAAGGTTTAGAATTATATTTATGATGAAATTTTTGATAACGATAAGTACTCATAAAGGGAAAATAAAACATATGTTAGCACCTTATATACTTGCATAGAAACATTTGTGCCTTAGAACCATGACCTAATTCATAATTGCATAAACTTATGAGTATATGAGATTGTTTGTGTTATGTTTGAAATTTTTTGAAATTTGTATGCAGAGAGACCTCTATCTTCAGCACAATTCTGTTTTAGCTAATAAAATATAATTAACCTCTTAATATGATATATATATATATATATATATATATATATATAACTATTTATCTGTTTTCATTTTACTTTATTTTATTTTCATTGTTATCATTTCGAATTACTCGATAATTGTATTTAAAATCATTAATATATAAAATTAAATCTCATTCTTTATAATATTAAAAATGTGAAAGTTCATAAAATTAAAAATTGTTAGAGGTTACATACATTTTTTCATACTTTTTATGTTTCCCAAATTTATATTGCCAATTTTAGTCCAAAGTGTTTTAGGTTACATATATCATTAACACCAATACAGATAGTACTATTTTTATTTTGGATGATTAGTATTGTAATACAATAAATGTGTATACCACGTTAATCTTATTACAATGCTTTCAAACATTAATTGAAACTACTGCCTATCACATTAACGACCACGATTACAATTGTGACTACTGCAACAACAAACTTAATGTGATCAGTTCATTTAATTCATAAATATATTAATTTATATATAACATACTGTTCACCAATAATCTTAAAACTTTGGACTGTCAACCATTTCGATAGACTTATGCATGTGTTATACAGGGAATTGTCTTTTTTTATCGCTGCTTGTTTAATTTTTTTTTTTATTAAATTTTATTAGCGTCACTAAATTATAATTTTAAAGTCTCATTTTATATTTAAAAAATATTATTTATAAAATTCTATTATATTTATTATTATATGTTATTGTTTCAAATGGGCATTTAAAAACATCGTACAGTATTTACTAAGTAATATTTATATTTGTTATTTCTTTTTTAAGATGCTTCATAGTTTTTTTTTTTGTTTGTGGATTTTATCGTTTCGAAATAGACTGCCAAATTTTAAAATAAATTTATATAAAAAGCAATGAAAAAAATTGAAAAAAACTTATCTTGTTTCATTTATGTGTTACATATTCAATTTACAAAATCTTACAGACATACATATACACATTATATATACTTACATCAGTTTTGTTACAAAAACTACATCTTAAAATTTAGATTTTTTTGTTTTCAATAAAAAAACAATGATCAAAAAACCATAATTTACAAATAAATTAAAATATTGTTGAAAATAATATTTTTAAAATAATCACATTAATAAAGGAATTAAAAAAAATTGAATGTTTTTATTTTTACAGACTGTTGTTTGCTGTGTTTTATTATTTTTTCTTGTCAATTTTAAAAAGATACGATTTTTATGAAAGGTTTTATCTTATAAACATGCATGTTTATCTAGATGTGTATACTTAAAAAAAAACAATATTTAAACAAAATTTATTTTAAATTCATATAAAATTATTCAAACAGATTTGGAATTTTTTTTAAAAAAGGACATCATTTAAGAACATAGAAATTAAAAAAGGCATAAAATTTATAAAAAATGAAATATTTAAAATTATATATATATATCACAGGCAACATATTTAATCCTACAATTATGTATCAATTTCAAATAACCTTTTTCTAGTTAATGTAAGACTTAGTCGAGATCTAGACTTTGTTGGAGTTCGATTCGCATTTTGAGTATTACTAATACTGTCATTCTGTTCTCTAGATGAACTTTTCGTTGGTGAAACAAAATAACCTACACCTCTACTAAACTTCGTTGGTGATTTTAAATAACAATCAGATACAATTGGAGATTTATTTGTAGATTTCTTTGGAGATTGAATTTTAGGAACATTAACAGATGAAGAAACATGATGCAAATCTTCATTTTCTATTTTCGACTTAGCTTTAAAACGTTTCACACTTTGTGAAGTTTCACTATTTTCGTGTTTTAACGAAATATCTGAAAATGAACCCTCATTTTTCTCTGAAACTTCTTTAATAGAAACCTCTTTTAATTTTTTGGAATTTGTACGTCTTTTTCGTTTAAGTTGTTTATTATCTTCCAATATATTACGTGCATTAATCGATCTCAATGTTTTCTTTGGACTCCTCTTTGTATTTCCTTTATGTACGTAACAAACTTCGGTTTCAACACCATACTTTAACATATAAGTCATCCATTGAATTTGTTTATTTGATAATTTATCTCCATCACCTTTAACTTCAACGAATTTTATCTAAAAATGAATAACTTTTAATCTCACAATGAAAATATCAGAGAAATCAAATTCAAGCTATCAAAATCACCTTTTTCAGATCATAGTTCCAAACAGTTAAATCAGGAAATCCCGAACTTGCATATTGATAATTAGAAGATAATCTTCTGCAAATACAAGAAATACCATGTCGTCCTAGACAACTGGACACTTCATATATCTTTATCCATTCAATATTATTATCGAATAATGAAACTTCTCCTTAAAAAGCAGTAAATATATTCATTATTAATTATGTATTTAAATTTTCAACATAAACGGGTAAAATATTTTAAAATGCTACAGTTCACCTTCTTTTCTAGTCAAATAATTAGTTTTCATAAATTCAATAATATCATCGATACTATCCCAGTTAGTTTCTATATCAATTAATCTTGAATCTATTTTATTTTTTCTGTTCTCGTAAAATGCTGTTGTATACAAATCTAAAGGTGCATCTTGATAACGCGAGAGAAATACACCTAAACCTTTTTCAGTATTAGAATAAATAATATCCCAAAACAGCAAAACGAAAATTGATCTTATTATTCTTCCTTCCCAGTGCTCACCTTTAAAACCATATTACGATAATTAAAGCATTTCTATAAAATTAAAGCAATCAAGTCAATGCTTACCATTTGTATATTGCAATTCATTAATATAATGCAAAAGAGCATAATCTTCTACAGATGAATAAATTTTATCACCAGAAATAATATCTCTGAATACATACCGAGCTTTTTTTCCTGGCCTCATGCTATAAAGTATTGAAATAAAATAAATTAAACTATAAAACATGATAATTATTTATATAAAACAACCAACTCGTTCACTGATTTAGCTGATATTTCGATAAAAGGTAAGTCAATCTCAATTTCTTCTGATAATTTGATCAAATCTTGACGAATCGTAATGGGTAAATTAATATTTTTTTGTAAAGCTAGACGCAAAGCTCTATCTCTCAGTGGTGCCTTTGCATCATTCGATATTTCGGTTTCGTTCAACGCTATTTTTAACACGCTTGCAGCCTAAATTAAAATTAATATATATCCACAACAGTTTAAAAAAAAAAAACTTTGTATATATAAAAGTATTCAACCTTCTCAAATTGACGAAATCTTGATTGAAAAATTAATGCTTTTTCGTCGTACCATAAGGCCCGTTTATGTTGCCTATATTTTCTTTGGTTCAAAATTGATGTAAGAATAGAAATAGCTTCTTCCAAATATTCATTACTTTTCATTGCTTTGAACGATGCAATGCTAATTTCTAAAGCTTTTACACATAAATAGCCAAAAGTAAATCTATGTAACCATTCCACTAAATACCTATAAATATAATACAGAATCAATATTATTAAAATTCCGATTTAATTAAAAAAAAAACTATATCATTGTTATAACATATAATAATACCAATTGTCATCATTCTTATTTTCATAAGTCTCTTTATAAAATACATAGCATTGTCTGGATAAAAGTATAACTGCTTTATGATCACAAGGAGGACTAGACGTTAACTTTAAAATTTTTTCATAAAGATCGTGAATATATACATAACTAAAATTATTTCAGCAAAATTAAACATAGCAAAAAAAACATGTTTATAATATAAAAATATAATATTAACTTATCAAAATGCCACTTAGATGGAAACACACAAATTGGAGAATCCACTTCGATATCATCTGTTGGGAAAAATTGACGCCCATTCTGTATATTGAGTAGTAATAGATTTAATTGCTTATCCCTTAAAAATGCTGGATTAGCACCTAAATACATTAACAAATGTAACCGATCAAAAAGAAATTTTGAACTTTCAGTAATTTTAATGCATTCTCCGACTTCTTTATACATACTAATAAAAAACAAACAAACAAAAGCACTTTCATTAAAAATTTTCTGTAATTAACATAAAACTAAAATTGAAACCAAGCAAAAGAGCATACGTTTTAAAAACCGATTTTTCCATACACTTTGAATTATTTCTGAAGAACGATGATTTTGTAGAACAAAATTTTTTAAGAGATTCCAATAAAGTACTTTTATCTCCACTACATGGAAGTTTAAAATGCTTACATATTTTGACTAAATCATTTTTTCTTAATACAGAAGCCCAATCATCAAAATTCATTACATCGACACCTACAATAACAGTATTTAAAAAACCGATTTAATTTGATACATTTAAACAAAATTAGTCATTACAAACCACTTTGCAGAAATTCCTTATTCTTTAAAAATTCAATGACACGTTTTGAGTTCTCATTCTGATCAATAGAATTAAGATATTTAGAGATCATATCGGTAGCCTTATGCCACTTCCATTGAAGCCAATACATCCTCACAAATAACTTCTTGTGATCATCGGATAAAAATTTGGAAAATTGGTTTAGCATGGTAATCTCGATCTCGGTGAACAAATAATGTAAAGATTGTTGAGATAAAAATTCTTCAACCGTCTTCGAAAAGAAAACGGTAGCATAATCAGAATTATGGATGAGAGATTCATCACTTTTGGATTCATATTCCAACAAACCGCTAAGTAACAATTGATCCACATCGTCTGTATCATCGCACAAATTGTGGAATGCAACGTTCGTATCGAGAGATTCATTATTTTTCTCTTGAGAAACAGTGTTTACATCTAAAGATTCAACGGATATTTTTTGAACAGGTACGATCGCATCAGATGCAATTTTAATATCCTTTTCCTCGTCATCGTCATCATCCGATACTAAGTTCACTACGTCTACAATATTACCGGTATTAGCTCCATTTATATTTTCCAAAACGTCACGTTCATTTTTAACTTTATCCGTTTTATTCGTAAAACTAAAATTTTTATTATTAAAAAATATAGTTATTTTACTTTGTTTTGACATTGTTTTTTTTATTTAAAAAACACTAGTAAAAACATGAGTGACATTTTAAAGTACACACTACCAACATTTACTCGCAAAGTCATCAAGATAAATATAATAATTTTTTTTTATTTCAAACCGATAAATAAATTCCTTATATATATTTTTTTTTCAACAAAATTAAATAATATATTTTGATTTCAAATTAAAATTATATTTTGTTAAAAAAGCTTCGCTTTTTTTTCCTAGTCGTTATTTATATTGTTAATTCCGTATTTTGGAAAAATATTTAAACGTTACTATAGCAACGTTTGATCGTTTTCTTCGCGTTTATCATTACGCGAATTTCTTCAATTCGACAATCGAGAGGTTAATTTCACATTTAAAAAAATTACTTACGTTCAATCTACATATTTTATCGATTTCATTTTAGAATGACAACGGAACGCGCAAGAACTTATCAAAATACGTATCGAATTAAACCGAAACGACCGTTCGACGCGAACATAGTCGAAACTCATTTGAAAAATATATTAGAATTAAATTTGAAAGAATTTGAGTATGCCGATCAAGCGGCTAAAGATTTGTGTTTAACAATGATAGAAGAGATTAAAACCGAAATAAAAAATGAAAATTTCGACAGGTATTATGTGTGTGTATATATATATATATATATATATATATATATATATATATATATATATATATATATATATATATATATATATATATATCACTGTGATCAAAACGTAAGGTGAATTTCTTTATAAAATGTAAAAATCTTTATTTATTCTTACAAATCAATTTCAACCCCTTCAAAGTAATCTTTGTCGGATAAAACGCATTTTAGCAAACGTTTTTTCCAGTTTTCAAAACAATCGGAATTGTTTTTTCCGGTATAGCCTTCGAGACCTTCTTCGATTCGATTTTTATCCTCTCAATCGCGTCAAAACGGCGTCCCCGCATTGGCGTTTTGAGTTCACTGAAAAGCCAAAAGTAACACGGAGATAAATTAGGTGAATACGATGGTTGTAAAACGATATGAGTCGAGTTTTTGGCAAAAAAGTTGCAAAGAACCAATGCAGTATGACATGGTGCTTTATCGTGATGAAGGAACCAAGAGTTGTAAAAACTCGTGTAACTCGGAAATAATTGAAGCTTTTGACAAATGTTATAGACAGTCCTACCAATCTAGGAAAAAATACAATTTACCTATCTTCCTAATGCCCGGGAGTTTTAAATGAAAATTTCACCTTACTTTTTGATTACAGAAGTACATATATATATATATATATATATATATATATATATATATATATATATATATATATATATATATATATATATATATATATTGTTTTGACATCTTGTTTAATTTGATTTTGCAGATATAGAATAATTGTGTTTCTGAATATTGGCGAAAAGAAAATGCAAGGAGTTCATACGAGCCATTCGTTTCTATGGGACGACGCATTAGACAAATACGTCACTCGTATTTACGAAACGAACGGTTATTTCTGTGGAGCGACCGTTTACGGAATATATTTAGATTGACGTTCTTCATTTTTAATATATTTAGATTTTAATGCGCTCCGAAAACGTTTGTGCGATTTTAATTTTAACGTATTATATAAATTAATATAATAATAATAAAATAGAAAAGGGAGCGCTCCTAGTAGTTTTTTTTAATATTATTTTTCGCATAAAACTGTTTTCGAAGGTTCGAACCGTAGTTCGGTCGCTTACGGCCAAAAGAGGGGCTCGATCGCGTCCGCGGGACGAAGCGGACGTCGAGCGTCTCGGTGTCGGGTGTCGGGTGTCGGGTGTCGGGTGTCCGGTGTCGCGTGTCGGACGTCGGGCGTCGAAACGTCGTCGACAGCGTCGCGAGAGGCGTCGGTTCGCGATCGCGATGCGGTAATGGCGATGTCGGCGGACGCGTGGTACATCGGGCTGCTGGGTCTGGCCGAGTCGTTCCGCACGGCGTCTCCGCCGGACATCCGCGGCTGCGTCAGATGCCTGCAGGCGGTGTTCGCGTTCGCGCCTCCGCCGCGCGTCGAGGCTCGCACGCATCTCCAGCTCGGCAACATCCTGCTCGCGCACACCAACAACCTCCATCTCGCCAGGGACCACCTCGAGCGATCGGTCCGAACTCGCCTCGTTACACTTTTTCCCTCCCTTTGCGCCCCCCGTCGCGACGTAACCTCGAAACGCGAACGACGTCAACACAAAATTGCGCTTCCCGTCCGCGCAATACTTTTCCGTCTCGCGTACTTTCGCTCGCCAATCTTCGAAGTTAAAGTCGTGCGATCCGATTTCGCCGCGTTTTTCCTCCGTTCGCAGTTATTGCGAGGACCGAGAATAATTAGCGAGGAACGCGGCCGTTATAATCGAATCATTTTTCAGAGTTATCCGTCTTTCCCCGCCCCCGCGATTTGTACGATCGTTTATGTAAATTTCTTTAAAAATTTAACGTCCCGCTCGCGTTTTCGAATTTGATCGTTCGCGAAATAAATATTTTTAGTTAAAATTTCCGTTTCGCGATAGCTATCCGTTCGTTTGTTAAACCCCGACGCGCGCTTATATGATAATGACGTTTTCGATATTTAACCTTTTTCGTTTCTTTTTAGTGGATGCTGTCGCAGTCGATCGCGAACAATTTCGACGACGTTAAATTTGAGGCGGCGAGCGTGTTGGCCGAATTATACGAACAGCAATCTCAATCGACATTGTCGAAACCTATTTTAAGAAAGGCCATTGAATTGTCTCAACACAATGTATATTGGCATTGTAGATTGATTTTTCAACTGGCCGTAAGTTTTTTTTAACAATTTTTGATATACGTTTGCGCGCGTGCGGTTATTTTTAATATTTATTTATTTTAGCAAATACACGCAACGGAAAAGGATTATGAAATTGCGAGCAGTTTGCTCGGTGTCGGAGTCGACTACGCTCATATATCGAATGCGCATTACACGAGAGTGCTCTTTCTATTGAGCAGAGGAATGGTAAATAAAATTCGATCGTCTTCATTTTTCTTTGTGCCGTTTTAAATGATTTACTAATTATCTTTCGAAAAAATTTTAGTTGCTTCTAATTGACAAAAAAATTCAACAAGTTTTACCGCTTTTAAATCAAGCCGGACATTTAGTGGACACGTGGAGCGGTAGCCTTCATCAAAAAGAATATCTAAAAGTTTATTTTTTAGTTCTACAGGTTTGACGATTTGCTACGAACGTTGTTTTTCTTTTAATTTTTAAAAAATGCGTTTATAATATAAAGAATCGGTATATTCCCAGGTGTGTCATTATTTAATGGCCGGACAAGTGAAAAGTGTAAAACCGTGTCTAAAACAACTTCAACAAAGTATTCAAACAATTATGTCACCGTCTTGGCCGTCCGATGAAGGTATAAATATATACAAACGCTTCTTTTTTTTAGTATTTTATCTCATTTTGTTTGATTTATTGAAAATCAAAAAATATTGTCGTTTCTATAGTTTAATTTTGAACATTTTAAAATTAAAGTGATTCTTTCTTTTAAGTGTGTACTTACATTTAAATATTATCATTCTTATAATTATAATTTTAAGATGTGGAAAGTAAAGCATTTTTTTTAAATCGTTATTTAAATTTATGATTTCTTTTATCGTTTATCTATTCCTTTTGATAATTTATCAATATTAAAAAATAAATAATCATATTTCTGTTTCATCATTTTAGCTGTTTGCGGAACCTGCGTCGGTGACATGTTTTTATGGATGCCAAAAGAACATCTGTATGTTTTAGTATATTTAGTTACAGTTATGCATTCTATGCAAGCTGGATATATGGATAAAGCGCATAAATATACAGACAAAGCATTATCTCAAATAGACAAACTAAAAAGTGAAAATTTATATTTTATATTATATATTTTTCGTTTTATATCATTTTTTAATGTTTACAATTTATTTTTTAGTTGTTGACAACAAACCAATTTTATCAGTTTTTCAATTGATGTTATTAGAACATATGATTATGTGTCGCCTTGTAACAGGCAATAAATCGGCTGCACTGCAAGAAATTAGTGCCGGTGCAGCGCTTTGTCGAAATACCCCAAAATTACTAGCTCGTCATCGTCCCCAATTACATACTTTGCTCGGTTTATATGCCATGAGTATGAACTGTATGGAAGCTGCTGAGGCACAATTTAATGCTGCAATAAGGGTATTGTATTAGCAAATTAAAGTTTTGTCATATTTATCATTTCTTCATTAATTTATAAAATTTTAGTCATCGCAAGAACGTGAATTATGGACATTCGCTAACTTAAATTTAGCTATAGTTTACATTCGAGGAAAAAGGGAAGCAGAATTAAATGCTCTTTTAGAACATATTAATCCTGAAAATTTACCATCTAGCTCTCATAGTTTACGAGCAGCAGCATATTATGTTCAGGGTTTACAAGCATTTTTCCAAGCGCGATATAATGAAGCCAAGTATGTATCGTTGTAATTTATAGTTTTCTAAATACTCAGAATTTTTATTTTACGACAATAATTGTGATTTTAGGCGATATTTAAGAGAAACTCTAAAAATGGCCAATGCTGAGGATCTAAATAGGTTGACTTCATGTTCTTTAGTTCTGTTAGGTCATATATTTTTATCATTGAACAATTCGCGAGAAAGTATGAATATGGTCACACCGGCGATGCAACTTGCAAGTAAAATACCTGATGTTCATGTGCAACTATGGGCATCTGCAATTTTGAAAGGTATTTATCTCTAATTATTAAAAATATAAAGCTTAATATTATCACTATTTCTTTATAAAGTGAAAAAAATTAACATTATTGAGTATTATATTAAAGACATATAATTTTTGAATTTTTAAACAATATTCAGTAAATAAAAAATAAGATATTTCTATTTTTTAAAGTTCCAAATTATTTTGAATATTTGTATTTACGAATAAAAATAATTATATTTTTACGCTAAAATTCAATTTATCGTTAATGAAAATAATTATAAAATGTTTAATTAAAAAAAGATGGCTATTATTGCTATACATTTTTTGCACACGTTGCTTTTTCGTCATATTTTTGAGAATATCGTTTGTAATTACATAAATAATATTTTATTTTTCAATGTCAAGCTCAATTTCTGCTATATTTTTAAGCTATTTTTAATCATCATTATATTTCTATACTTTATATTTTTTTATTTGTCATATTTTCAGATCTTTATCGACTTTGTGGTGAACAAGCGCGCGAAACAGAAACTTATCAAATGCATTGTAATTTCTCTCAGATGCTTTTGAAAGATCATTTCCAATCTACACAAATGCCTGAACATGAATTGATTCAATGGACAGGCGGCGCACTTCCAGATCCCCCTAGTTCGCATGTCAAATCTAATAGTCTACATACCCAACAAGATACAGCATCGTATAGTGGAACATAAACTATATTAATCTTGTTTCTACAATCGAATGCCATAGATGTGTATTTTTATTCCAAATATACAATTCAGATGATAATACTCAACTCCGTTGACGAAATAAATATTATATGTATAAAACTGCAATTGTGACTAAGTGGTATAATTATAAAATGTATGTGAATTTTCTTTCAGTGTGTAAATTAATCGTTTAAAATTGCAATATTTCATCATTTCTTGGTGAAATTGACATTGAACGTGTGAACGTTGTCATTTTTTTTTGTTTTGTTGTATTAAGTGATAAGACTTGTAAGCGAAAAACGCACTTTTAATACACAATTTCACATCTAAATATGTGACAGTTTCTTTTTATTTTATTATATTATGAAACTCATCCTTTTTTCTAATGTATATTAAATTGGATAGTTTCAATCCTAATTTTCACGATTTCCTGAACAAATACATGTATATATAAAACGATTGAAACTATACAATTTTGCTAATATTCTTTATTGGGTTAGCTGTCGTGACAAACTGTGATAGTAACTTGTATATTTCTCATACTTTGTTGTATTTGAATAAATATAAGAAGGAAAAAAAATATTTTAAACGAGGAATTTAATATATCAGCCAAATGTAGATCATTGATAAATTAATTGTATGTTGCTTGTTTTCTTGACTAATATGATTATACTTTTTTTTCGAACGAGTATTTAATTTGGGTAACATAGACATGCAGCGTAGAAATACTAACATATATCATTATTAAAATATATTAATTATATACGACCTGCTACTTCTTACTATTTTTACACTAGAATTATTTGGTTTAGTGGTTTCTCTAAAATTAGTATAACACCGGGTAATAATTTATATCATTGTATTATTGTTTATATATTTTATTTTGAAATTGACAAAAAAATAATAATTTTTGAGTATATTATATGAATATAAATTGAAATCCAAATTAAATATGTTTACATAATGATTTTTTCATTTAACATTTGTTAACTTGCATACCAAAAAACTACCTAACAGATTGAAATTTGAAATCTAACAACTATGGTAAATACATTGTAGTTCAATTATGTGGTATAAAATACTATACGTTGTAATTTTTGTATTTTAATGAACCAGTGATTACAAATTTACTTTGATTTAAAAATTTTGTTAAGATTTATATTTTCTATATGTCTATGTAACCTAATTTTGCATGTATAAAGACTTCATTGAGTTCAAGGGACTTCTTTTAAGTAATATAAGGCTTTCGAATATAAATGTTGTATTTATTTTTGTCGTGTAAACAGTTGTTACTGAGTTTGTGATGGAAATGTGTTTTATTGTAATGGATCTCAAAATTTATTTTTTATAAAAAACTTTCATTTCAAGCGACATATATATATTCGACAGTCTGGATTAATATATAATATATAAAATTGAATTAAATCTTGATCACAAAGATATATCTATTGATAAATAGTTTTCTTTTTTTGGAGTTGCCGTAATTTTTTTTAAACCTATTTATGTTTATGTTGCGGTCTCTATAATTTTAACCCACTCCTAGCTTTATATTTTAATACAATTACTTAAAAGTTTACTGTTTAATACATTTAATATATATTTTGTTCTAAAAAAATAAAATATATTTTATTAAATTTTTTATGGTTTTAATTAAATCAGAAAGAATATTTTAGTGATCAAATTTTAATTTATAAAAAGAAGAATCTTACGCAATCCATCTGTCATATATATATATATATATATATATATATATATATATATATATATATAAATTATGTGATTATGATTATAAATTAATAATCATCACTTACAAAAACAAAAAAAAATGGTTTCTAACATAATATAATTAACTATGACAGTTATGAAATTAAACCATCTCACTATAAGTATGAAGCGATTATTATTCAATATCTAAATAGTTTTAAGAACGATCCAAATTTTGATATTTCCATTACAATTTATTGAGTATTTTAAACTACAATATATCATTTATATTTTTTTTTATTTCCATTTCCACGTTTTACAATTTCATTTTCTACTTTGTTTATTCGTAATTTTATAATTAAATAGTATTTGTTCGAATTATGATGCCTGTAATTCACTTTTTTATAATGGCGAAGCTATTTAGAAAAATAAGATGTATATAATAAATCTTTTATTATTATTATTATTATTATTACTATTGCGTAAATAATGTACTAATAATAAGCACAAATATGTTCTTACTCATTTTATTTTAATATTTTTTTCGTTATTTTGTTGAGCTACATTCGTCTTAAAGTTTCTATTTGGAATATCGAAGCTAACATATAAAATATTATATTTACTCCAATTAAACAAGAATAGATTGGTCTCTTAATTTATGATTTTTTTACTATATATGACTATATATATATATATGTATATATATATATATATATATATATATATATATATATATATATATATATATATATAATTCCACACCTAGAAACGTCTGTATTAAACTATACGATTTAATTATAAAATTGGAAAATATAATACATTTTGATTTAAATATTTTAATGACTGAGATTATGTTAATTCATGACATTTACCAAAAATCCCCAATTTTGCCTATATGAACATATTTTTTTTCCTTTTTTGATCTAAAAGTTAATTATTTGTTATATTATATATCTATAGTAAAATTTTTTTTATAACAAAAAATAATAATTTGGGGTGTTTTTTTGGTATAAATAATTTTCTGAAACAATATTTTTTTATTATCAAAATCGTACGTGCTCTTAAATTATTTTATTAATTTAATTTAAAAATAAATACATATAATTCGTCTATTGCTGTTTAGACTGGAGAATCATTTATATATTATTTTGTAAATAAATAAATCTTATAAAAGATCTTACGTTTCTAAATATTACGTTTATTTGGTGTGGACATTTCATCCATAAAAAAAGGTAAAGCGATGACTTTATTTAAAATGTATTTGTTTCAAATTTTTTATTAATATTATTATTTATTCTTTATGTATGAGCTAAACGCATGCTGAAAATTTATTTTTTTCTTGGCTATTGTTTTGGAACACTGAATGAATATCAATTATTGATTGATATATGATGAGGCCTTATTAATGAAAAAAAAATATCTGTTTATCAAAAATCGCATGCTATTCATAATATTGTACATATAAATCTAAAATTAATATTAATAAAAATAATTGAGTCTGTCTAAATCTAATGTTCTGAATGTTTTATTTCATTCCATTTATCTAATTATTTTCATTGAAAGTTATGATAATTCAGATCTATAATAAAAGTTTTAAAATATACATTATTTTTTTATAATATTCTGTATAACGTTCAAAACTTATCGGTATATAGCTTTCCTATGAAAATTCCTATACACTGAGTTTGTAATGCCACTAATTTACCCCCTTAAAAAAATCGCAAAAAAGCGCATTTACTATAAAATTTGAAAAAGGCAATCCTATTTCCTGTTGTTATCTATTAACTTACCTCGAAACGTGACAAACTAAAAATGCAAGGTCATAATTGCGCTTTTTGCCGTCGTGAATTATTATGAAATCGAACGAACGCATTTTTTTGACATAATTTTCTATTTATAACGATGCAAATATTATTTTGGATAGATTTTAACAAACGATACATTTGCATTTTTTCTTTTGACTCGTTCGTCGTATCAAGATCAAGTACACTTTAATATATAATTAAATTCGTAACGCAACACGATTTATTTGTGATTTTATTTTCAATTTGTAAACAAAAAATGTGCATATAATTTATGCCATCTTGCCGATAATAAGTTACGTGATTAAATTAAATAAGAAAAATTTATTGTTGTAGGCGCCAGACGGCATTAATTAATTTTCTCTACTCTATGTTGTCTTCTTCTATTTTTGCTATTGTTTTTTTATTGTTCCTTTCCTGAAAAAAGACTCGCCTTAAATAGTACTGCATAATTAATATTGCAAACGCATATTATACAATAAATTAGTGTTGCAACTTGCAACCACTTTTTCATTTTACATTTGGATAATTTGATTAGATTTTAATAAATTATTAACAGTGACAATTCAATAACAAAAAAGTCTAAATTTTTGACATAAATGAAGAAAAAAATAATAATTTACCTTCATGAATTACAATAATATAATATAATCAGCTTATAACTTGACGTCAGGATACAACAATTGCATAAACGATATGCAATCAATAATGATCAGCTAATTCGCAGAAATAACTTCGTCACCATCAAAGACCCTTGTATAATATAATCCATCACTTTCACCGCTCCCATTTATTACGAACAATGTCTCATCAACATTGCCATAATTAAGACGAATCCGAACCAGATCTATCAGACGACGGCTTGCGCAACAATTGGACTTTTGTTTGACTTGCATTTTAATAAACGAGTTTTGCCGACAACTCATTTAATAATACTCATATATTCTTCTGATGTGCCTTAAGTCATTATAGGACTCGCCTCAGTAGCCTTGTTCCACATGCAATATGAAAACGCATGTTTAACGTTGCATTATTAATTTAAATTCCATCGAAAAAATCAAAACGAAGGAATATTCATAAATCAAGAATGTTACAATTTGGTCATATTTTTTTTTTTGAGATCTTTATTAAATAAAAGGAATCTTATATTAATTCATCTATAGTTCTTGATTATATTGAATGAATATATATTATATATGAAATAGGACATGGATTTTTATCTAAATTCATTTAAATATATTTTATCTTTTATAAACATATTAAGGAAGATAATTAAATATCATTTGTTTATGATAGACATATTTATTTTATCTAAAAAATGTTTTGAAAACTATAAATCAGAATGTCTAATAATAATTAGTATATTATTTATATTTTAAAATATTATATTTATTATCACGAAATATATATATATATATATATATTATAAAAAAAATCTTTAAATTAATATTAAAAACAATTGAAATGCAATTTTATATTTCATTTATCTAAAAGGCAATTTTCTTCAACCACTTTTCAATTTATTCTAAATAATTTCCATTAAAAATCGTTAATCCGTTTCATAAATATTTTACAATTTTACTTCGATTTAAATCGTTTTTCATATAAAATCACATTAAAAAATTATCTCAGGGTTCGGACAATTCGCAACGTAATTACATCAAAAATAAACCGTAAAACTAATATAAATATTGCGTGGTACAAATAATTTGCGTCAGACACAATATCCGGAATATGAATCAACCTGACTAACCTTTTTTTCCATTTAAACTCTTCAAATCCACAATACTTCTCAATAGAAATCGTTTTGATTACATCATCGGTGATATATCTTGTTAAAAAGATCGCGTTCGACTCACTTTTGAACTATTCTGTTTACATTTTTTTTTTTAAAGAATTCACTATTTTGTAAAAACCCAGTAAAACATATTATCAATCATTTCGTCAATGAATAATGAATAATTTTATGTTCACAATTTATTCTTATTCGATAATATTTATTTTTTTTATACATCTTTGGTTTCATTTTTCATTTAATGTTCTCACTAATAAATTAATAGTAAGAAGATATAAGCATCTTACTATTAATTGAAGATAAATTGATAATTACTTGTGTCGGAGATGGCTCAAATTCAATTTAGGTAATATAATTGATATTTCTCGATTTTTATACAAAATTCTCTCATCGCTTTTGTCATAATTGTGGAAAAAAAATATGTATATATTAAATAATTTTGTTGTAGATTTTATACAACTATATTATTAGTAAACGATATTTTAAACAAAATCCTTGGAAAATCTTACAATCTATGTTTACCAAGTCATAAATTATAATTTCAAAGAACGATTTATTTTTATTATAGGATTATCATTATCTTGCAATTATTTTTTGATTTAAGTATCATCGTTAACTGCAGTTCAACAATTTACACGAATACTTTATGGACGTTGATTAGATCGAAAACAAATAAGAAAATTGCGAAAAAACATCTTCAAAAGAAAATAAAATACGAAATTCATTATAAAATAAAAAATAAAATTTGATTTTTTTTATTTTCCCTTCAGAAGAAAACTTAAAAAAAATTATAACGGAATAAAACTTTAAGTTCAATTTTCATATATAGATTTACGTCAACAGAATTGAACTTAATTTTGATTCTAGCATAAGAAACAATGACAAATCAAGCGACCACTGTGCCAAAACAAGTCATCCTATAAGATAGTAACTATGTCATATATATATATATATATATATATATATATATATATATATATATATATATATATATATATATATAAATTTGAAATCATTGATTTTATGATTTTTCAGCTGAAAAAATATTGATGTTTTCATAAATCTGAAAGACTTTTAAAAAAATATTTATTTTATACCCTCTAAAAGTATACTATATTTTTAAGTATATTTCTTATTTTGAGATTTTTATAATTGCATGAAAAAGAAAGTTTTACAAGTTCTCTAACGTAATAATTCTTAATTATAAAATATAGCAGTTCTTAAAAATACCAAAAATCTAAGAATATTTAAATTTTTCACATTCATTTTGAAGTGAAATAATATACGAGGATTTATAAAAAATCTTTTCAATTGCTCGCAATAAGAAATAACATAAAATAATTTCACAGTAATTCAGATCTCGTTGGGCATTAGCCAATTTTCCTTTTTACTCAAGAGAAAAAGAAATTTTCTTTTTTTTCACCATTAATTTTTCACTATTAGGATTGAAATAGAACATCTGTTTTCGTTTATTTAGAACGTCTTATTGAATAATTTGCTAAGCCTACATCATAAAATTATATACGCAAATAATGGTTATTTATAATTTTTATTATAACATTTTTGAAAAT
Organism: Leptonema lineaticorne; assembly: GCA_024500535.1. Classification (NCBI taxonomy): domain Eukaryota; kingdom Metazoa; phylum Arthropoda; class Insecta; order Trichoptera; family Hydropsychidae; genus Leptonema; species Leptonema lineaticorne. Next base: position 7,205,957 of record JANIJI010000009.1, read on the forward strand.
AATTTTGTCAAAGAAATATATTGAAATTATTAATATTCCAAAATATATAATTTTGTATTTTTACAGAACATTTTTATATTTATTATATAACATATAAACTAAAACTTTAAATTTAACCTTAAAATAAATCTAGATTTGTTAATAATTTTAATAAACCTTAAAACCTTGAATATAATCTAACTTTGTGTTTTTACCTTGACCTTAACATAAATTTACTTTAAACACAATAAATTCTATTTTTCACTAATAACAAATTTACAAAGAAATGAATAAATAATTAATGATATTTATATGTCATCAATTCTTTTAATAAATTCTATTATAAGTGTTAGATTTCATAGAAATCTAAAGGACACTGTGGTTAAATAACAATACTTATAATATTCTCAAATATTTCACTTTCATATAAAATAAATGTAAACTATATATTTTTTAATTATTTTCCATACATTTTCGTATATAAATTCAATATATTATATTGTCAATATATTCAGAAACCTTCTAATTTAATTATAATATCAAATTATTTTTTTATAATATTTATTTAACATATAATTGATTTTTTATCCAAATATATACATATTTCAAAAAAATAATACTCAATCATATATTTGAACTATTTTTTGAATATATTTTAGATTTCGATATAAACCAATTTGGTATGAATATATATAGTAATTTATATTACAAAAGTTAAAATAATTTTACAAAAAACTGAAAACTTGTACTTACCTTTACTTGTACTTTGAAATCCGATGATTAAATGATACTAATTAAATATTAAAAAATATACGCGTGTATATATATATATATATATATATATATATATATATATATATATATATATATATATATATATATATATATATTTAAATATACTATATTGTGGGCAGTGAAATAACTTTAGATATGAGGTAACAACATTTGCAGTCAGTGTTGCTAAAGAAGTCGTTCGAGTCGGTCGTCATCGACGCTTTCATCATCAGGTGAATGAGTTATCGACAACTTTTAAGTTCATAAACTATTTTTTTTTAAACAACATTAATAATTAATTAATACATTATCATACAAGTTTAATATAATTTGTCCAAGTCAATTATCTGAATTTTTATTTTTCTTCGATCAAAATTTAAATTATAAATAAATATCATATCAATTATATTATTAAAAGTAATAATATCATATCAATTATATATTAAAGTATTAATAATTCTTTTTCATTAGCAAACAACATTGACTCTGCTGGAAATTACATAATAAAAAATATAATTAATTTATCTATAAGAAAAATAAGATATACTAAACAACTGTTTAAAATTAAACAATATCATTAATTTCTTGCATAATAAATTGACAAGAATTGAAATAAAAAAATTATACATATGTTTAATAAGAAGAAAATAATATATATATATATATATATATATATATATATATATATATATAAATGTTTTTATTTTTATATTGATTAAAATACTTTTTATCGATTCTTATATTATTTTATTTGAATAACAAGAGAGAAATTACTGTGTGTGTGTGTGTGTGTGTGTCATTGATAACTTTATAATTAATCGAATGCTACGTAGATTTCGTCAAAAAGCTCTTTAATTAAAGTTTGACGATATTTTTAGATATTAAATATCTTATATTAAATCAATAAAAAAAACCTGCTTTCATATTATTTAATTATAAATTCGATGCGAGTCGGGTAATTATGTTTTATAAATAAAAATAAATCGGGTTAATAAATTATTAAGAAAAAAATGTTGCACTTTCCATATTTGGTAGCGTAAGAAGAAAATCTTAATAAATATCATTCACATCTGATGCAATTTATAATGTAAAAAATAAAATAATGATTGCGAAATTATGTTTTATTAAAACACATTCATATATATATATATAAATATTGGTATGTAATATTAATTACATAACTCAATACTGAAAGTTTTTTAAAATTATTTAATTTTTTACTATAAAATAAATTATTATTGCCGGTATTTTTCAAAAAGTAAGGTGAAATTTTTAGTTAAAACTCCCGAGCTAATATTAGAAAAACAAGTAAATTGTAAAATCTACTTTTACTTACAATTATCAAAAAATTAATTTTTAACAATTGCCCTCTGACTTTTATTTAAGATTGACATTAAAAATCAAATAAAAAAACAGCATATATATATATATATATATATATATATTTACAAATTGTACAATTGAAAAAAGTTGTTTCCAACTAATTATAATGATAATAACAACCCACTACATTATATAAATGTTTTATCAATTTTTAATAAAGCTTTTTTGTGGTTTATATATATATATATATATATATATATATATATATATATATATATATATATATATATATAATTTTTTTTTGTTATGATTATGATACGTTGCATTTTATTTGTTTGTTTTATGACGTAAATAAATTTTCATATAACTATTTTATATAATAGTAATTTTGTATTTTAACTTTAATATGACATTTTTATATGAAAAAATAGAATGATAATATCGATTTTTTTAGCATCATTTCTAATTTAATATACAATAATTGAATGATGTATTTCTTCTAAAAGAAATATAAAATAAATTTTTATTTATATCCTGCTTCTTCCTATATTTTTATAAACAAAAACTTCTTATAATTCTTTAGATTCTAATATATATATATATATATATATATATATATATATATATATATATATATATATATATATATATACATATATATCACTTTTTTTCCTTTTTAATATTATAATATTGTAAAATAATTTAAATTTTCAAATCGGTGACTTACCATATCCTAAATAAAATTACTACATAAAATCCTCAATATATAAAAGTTCAATGCACTTTTTTTTAATTACTATCTTCCGGTCTGCGGTTTTTTTAAATGTATGAGTGATAAGACTTATTTTTTTCATCATAATTAAAAATATTTTTCTATTTTGCATTGCAAGTATTAACTAGAAATATTGTAAAAAAAAAAAAAATTATATAAAATCTATTGAAATTCTGGAGTTATTATTTTAACTTCTGTAAATTAATTTTTAAAAGAAACTAAAAACATCATTAATCACTCATCATCTTTTGGTTTTCGTTAATTATATTTTGCTATTTTTTATATTATCAAATCGTTTTTTTGTCGATTTGTTATACTTTTTTTAAATCACTATTACTAAATTATTTTTATAAAAAATTCTTACACAATATGCATTTAATTATTATTTTCAAAACATCATCTTTCAATCTTAAATTAAATATTAAAAAATGAAAATATTTCTCGACTATTTGAAATTCTTAAAAGAAAATACATAAAAATGCGTTTCTTAATATATTTCCATTTTTCATCAACAATAATATCAATTTAAGATGTTAAAGTTATAAATATTAAAAATATATTAGAAAAATTTGGAAAAAAAAACATTTCTTTTAAATTGTAATAAAATTGACAAAGGAAAAAATATAAATATTTTAATTAAACTTTCTTAGAAAGAATTATACATTTTTTTAGAATTAAATATTATTTATTACATACAAAAATAATAATGTAGAGATTGTTTCAAAAATTACATAGATTACCACTTATGTATTTTATTGAATTTCTGAACATTATTTAATACAATTTGGTCACGTTTAAAATTCTTCAAATGTTAATTTATTCGAAGTTTTATCATTTAAAGTTCATCTCATTACTTACTATTCATTTCATGCAATGAATGTTAATTTTTCAAATTAAATATTTGGCGCCATGCAAATATATTTTTAATTCTCTCTCCTATTATATTTAAATATATCTTATACAAGTATGTATGTATGTATGTATATATATATATATATATATATATATATATATATATATATATATTTATATATATATATACACACTGCTGTGATCAAAAAGTAAGGTGAAATTGTCATTAAAACTCCCAGGCATTAGAAAGGCAGGTAAATTGTATTTTTTTCCTATATTAGTAGGACTGTCTATAACATTTGCCAAGTGTCTGTTTGTCAAAAGGTTTAATTATCTCCGAATTACACGTGTTTTTACAACTCTTGGTTCTTTCATCACGATAATGCCGCATATCATATTGCATTGGTTCTTCGTGACTTTTTACCAAAAACTCGACTCATATCGTTCCGCAATCATCCTATTCGCTTGATTTGGCTCCGTGCGACTTTTGTCTATTCAGCAAACTCAAAAGGCCACTGCGGGGACGCCGTTTTGACACGATTGAGAAGTTAAAAACCGAATCGAAGAAGGTCTCGAAGACTATACCGGAAAAAAAATATTCCGACTGTTTCGAGGACTTGAAAAAGCGTTGGCAAAGTGCATTTTATCAGACGGAGATTACTTTGAAATGGATGAATTGATTTGGAAGAATAAATAAAGAATTTACATTTTATAGACAAAGTCACCTTACTTTTTGATCACAGTGTAATATGCATGCTTTCAACTTGTTTACTTTTTTTATGTAACCACTTTTAGAGTGAATCCAAATAAAGATACAAAATCAAACTTAACAACTCAATTAAATTCTTAAACAATTATTTACTTATTTTTTATACAATTATAAAACATAATATAAAAAGCAAATATAAGTTAATAAAAATAAATGCTAACCTCTACTTCTACATTTTTTTAACTAAAAATAATACTTGAATCTTATTTTTACAATTGAGATATGGACATATATATATATATATATATATATATATATATATATATATATATATATATATATTATATAATTAAAAATATTTTAACAAATAAATAAATAAGACGTATGATTATTTAAATAGTTTCAAATTTAATCTTAAAATAAATATTTTGAATTATCTTCAAGAGTAAAAATAATATTTTTTTAAAACAATATATTAATTAAACTCGAAAGAATACTTATAAGTATTATTAATTACATATTTTATATGTTTTGTAAATTTATAGAAATATAATAAAAAAAAACGATATTCATAAATGTCAGAGATCACAATAAAATAAAATATTATCTAAAGTTTTATATTTAAATCATTAAAACTTCATTTAAATATGAATGCATTGTGAACTTCTGCATTTTTAAAGTATAATGCTATTTTATGAAAAAAAAACTAACTTGTTTATATATGAAACTAAAATTTACTGCTATTTTATCTAAAACAACATTTTGTTTATTTTTTTAATTAATATCTTTTTTTGTGATTTAATATATTTGTCCTCTAAGAAATTTATCATTTCTCAATGAAATACCAATGACAAATATTTTTTTTTCTTGAAGATTGCTTCTTAAAAATATCTAAAAATAATTTCAAGGAAAACTCAATATTCAATTAAATAACTTTGAATCTCAAACATAAAAAAGAAGAACCTGCACCTCAAACTACTTTAGTGCAAATAATATAAATAAAATTTATGGTGTTCTTTTTTGTACGTAGTGTTTTGATAATAAAAATTTAACATTGTATCTTTAATTTTTATTTATTATAAAAATAGCAGTTTAATTTATTAAATATACAATTTTAGCGTTTTTTTCCTACAAATACAATATTTTAGAAAAATAATATAAATATATTCAAAATTATTATTACTATAATAATTTTGTTTAATAATAATTAGTTTATACGGGTAAGAAGGAATATATTTTAACAATGCAGTATTTTTCCATGGATAATTACTTTTATAAATAGAAGTTTATATTTGAGTTATTCATGTTTTTTTTTTTATTAAATTCATTACTCGAAGCACTAACGACTCACATTGATATTAAAACATAATAGAAAATTAAATTTGATTTTTTAAAATACAATAGCATTACCAAATTTATTATGAATCGTAATATATTTATTAAATTACTGCATTCAAAAAATTTTAATTCGAGATTGTGAACTTATTAAGTAATCAAAAAAATATTTTTCTTATTGCAAAAACGTTATTAATTTAAATTGAAAATATATATTAAATCTCTATTTTTATTATAGAACACATAAAATGGAACCGTTGGAAGTTGAAACCGTGTATTTTTATCCATTGGAAAACTCCAATGCCCATCACACTGATAAATTTGAACAAATTCATTCTGATCCAAGAATTGCCGTCTTACGAAGAGGACAGGCATTTACAGCCGTGATTAGATTTGTAAATAGAGAATATGATCATGCAGTGGATCAAATTAAACTTATCTTTTCCCTTGGTATAATATCATTCAATATACGAATATTTTGATATTTTTGTGCTATGATTTTAATTATGGACATATATATATTTTTTTTAAGGTGAAAATGCACATGTTATTAAAAGAACCAAAGCTGCCATGTTTCTTTTAAAGGAAAATAACAACAAGGACATATACCAATGGTCTGCAGTTATTACAGCTGAACAAGGAGATACTCTTATGTTGGAGGTAAAATTTAAATTTAAATTAAATTACAATTATTATTTTTTACTTTACGTTTTACTAAGTATCTAATTTAATTTCATGAATATCTATAATTTATAAATAGATTAATTCTCCGTGTGATCTTTCCGTGGGAGCATGGAATTTAAATGTTGAAACAAGAGTAAGGGAACAACCAGATAATATGTTAAATTATGAATACGAAGATGATGTATTCTTTCTTTTCAATCCATGGAATAGAGGTAAATAATTCTACTATTCAATAATATTAATATATAAGAGTGTACCTTATTATGCGTAAATTAAGAAAGAAAACAACAATAATAATAATAATTGTAATTAAATAATTCAATCTAATATCTTTAGATGATCAAGTATTCATGGATGAACAAGCTTTGTTGGATGAATACATATTAAATGATGTTGGGAAAATTTGGGTAGGTCCAATAGGCACAACTAAAGGACGTGAATGGGTATTTGGACAGTTTGATGATTCTGTATTACCAGCGTGCATGTTAATGCTAGATAGAGCTGAATTGCCTTATAACCAGTAAGTATTATTATGTAAACGCATATACGCACATATATATATATATGAAGTATTTTTTAAATACATTTAAATTCATAGTCGTGGAGACCCTGTAAAAATTGCAAGAATAGTATCAAAAATTGTCAATTCTAATGATGATCAAGGTGTGCTTGTTGGACGATGGGATGGTGATTACGAAGATGGCACAGCCCCAGCTGCTTGGACAGGAAGCGCAGCTATTTTACAAGAATTTTTAGAAACCCAAGAAGAAGTTAGTTATGGTCAATGTTGGGTGTTTGCTGGTGTTGTTACAACAGGTATATCAGATTAAAGAATTTTCCTTAATATAAAAAAAAAAAAATTAATAATAATAATCTCATGAATTCAGTTTGTCGAGCACTTGGTATTCCATCAAGAGTAGTATCCAACTTAGTATCTGCTCATGATGCAAATTCCTCACTTACTGTTGATAAATATTTTGATGAAAATATGGAAGAACTCAATTTTGATCCCAATAATCCAGCGGGTGAAGATTCTATTTGGAATTATCATGTTTGGAATGATGTTTGGATGGCAAGGCCAGATTTACCCAAAGGTATTTTGGATTCGGTATTTTATTTTTAATATTATTAATAATATGATAGAATATTATTTGTAATTATTTAAAGGATATGGTGGTTGGCAAGCCATTGATGCTACACCACAAGAAAAATCTGGTGGATTCTACCAATGTGGACCAGCATCTTTAGAAGCAATCAAACAAGGTGCAGTGGGATATAAATATGATGTTGATTTTCTTCTTGCTTCAGTTAATGCTGATCTTATGAGATGGAAAATAGATAATACACAAGCCATGGGATATACAAAAATCGATTCCAATAATTATCAGTAATTAAAATATTTTTATGAATAGATTGATTTATTTATATTTTATTATATATATATATATATATATATATATATATATATATATATATATATAAACTAACTTACAGTATTGGTCGTCAAATTCTAACAAAGGAACCATATATATTTGACCCCAATGGTGATGAAGATCGTGAAGACATCACAAATCAATATAAGGCACAAGAAGGAACAGATGCCGAAAGGCTTGCATTATATAATGGAATAAGAGGTTCTGAACGAGCTAAGAGGTAAATTTCATTATTTATATGATTATATTAATAAAAATATACCTATAAATAATATTTTGAAATCTATAGATTTTATGCTATACCAGACGAAAAGAGCGAAGATGTGGAATTTGACCTCGTTGAATTAGATAAAATCAACATTGGTGAACCATTTAATGTGTCTGTTAAAATTACAAATAAGAGCAGTGAAGTACGTTGTTTTAACAATAAATCTCAATTAAAATTCATCGAGAACCGTTTTTATTATTCAGATTATTATTATTTATTTATATTATTATTAATAAACATACAAAATTTCAGAATAGAACAGTTAAAGCAGTTCTTAAAGCTGGTAGTATTTTTTACACTGGCATTAAAGCTGAATTAGTAAAGAAAGCTGAAGGAAAATTCACCATGAAACCAAATTCTGGTATTAAAACAAGACAGATAAATCATAAGAATATTATTTTCGTTTATATAATGTTATTTTTTATTTAGATGAACATGTAAATCTTCGAGTGACGTCAGAAGAATATATTCCAAAACTGGTAGAATATTGTAACATGAAAATATATGCTATATGTACTGTTTTGGAAACTAATCAAACATGGGCTGGAGAAGATGATTTTCAAGTTTTAAAACCTACAATAGATATCAAAGTATATATAAAATAGTTTAATATATAAATAAATACGACATATATATATATATGTGTGTGTGTGTGTGTGTATATATATATATATATATATATATATATATATATATTTATATACAATACTTATAATTGAAACATTTTTTCTAGTTTAACGATGAATTAGCAGTCGGAAAAACAGCAACTGCTACTTTATCATTTAAAAATCCATTGGATGTAGTATTGACCAACTGCAAATTCCATGTTGCCGGTCCAGGTTTAGTAAAGAGAAACATTGTTGTACCAATTAATGACGTTTCACCTCATGCTATGGTTCAAGCTGATGCACCAATAAATCCTACTGTAAGTTACAAATTGTACAAAATTCACGTCAATTCACCATTTATATCAAATTAAAATAAAAACCTTTAATATAACTGGCATATTTTAGGCTGTCGGATCAATGAAACTTATAGTTACATTCAGCTCCAAGGAACTGTTAGATGTTACTGGAAGTACGACCACTGATATATATTAAAAAACGATAATATTATAAATCAACAAAAAAATATTATATATTTACCATATCAATTATTATAATCATTACGTATAAACAATATAAGTTTTATATATGCATGATATATCATTTATGAACAATGTTATACTTAAGCAATTTAATTAAAAATAAAGTTTTTTTTTATATAATGTATGAGTACATATAATGTACATTTTAGTTTCATTTAAAACAAATTTATGATTATAAATCAAATGTAAACAATTAATGTAGCCAGTATCTTATTTAAATACAGTTCTGGTGGCTTATCGCGAATATTTCAAAATCTATCAATTATAAAATTATTTCTTCACAAAACATGAAGATGAAATTTTTCTTTATCTTTTACTTAACATCGTGTTTAAGATATTTTTTTGTGCTTACACTAGAGAATTTTTTCGTGATTACACATTAAACATATATAAATAAAAAAAACAAAGTCGGTAACAATAAATTTTATTAAATTAAACAACCAGGAATGGGCATAAAAACAATACTAGGTCACAAATACAACTTAAATCAATTTAAAGGAAAGAAATCACCAATAATAAATATGGTACCCTGGACAGTGAACCTAACTACATATAGATTTAAAAACATTTCTAAGTTCCATTACCTTTTCCAACCAATAGAATATACATTACCAGTCATTTAAAATCACGCTTCTGTTTGCCTTTCAAAAATAAATATTTTTTTCATATTTGGATCAATTTATATTAAAATTAACAAAGATTTTTTCTTAACATCTATTATAAATAAAGTTCGTTTTTTTCTTTACTTTTTACTTAACAAACATTTGAAAATGCATATCTTTAAGAAAAAAGATATATTTTTTTCGACTAATATTCATTGCCCCTATTATTAATAGTAATAATAATAATAAATCTTATTGCTCGTGCATTTACAAATTTACGATTAATATTTAACATTTGTTCATTAAAAATAGGTATAGAATTGAATTTACAAAATGATTAGAAGTAACTTCAATTTACTTTAACATCGACTCGATAGTCATTTTTTTAAATAAGCATAAATATAAAAAGTTTAAATGGAAGATGTGTATTCGCATATTAATAATTTCTTAAAATATTTATTCGATAGAATGCAAAAATTCCATTTATACTTGCAATGACATTTATGCAAATTAATTCCACATGATGATATATGGATTCAGGGTAACAAAAAGAAATCTAATTATAAAAGATTTGAGTGTATTATTGCTTAATCTTCGCGGAACTATTACATGATAATTTGCAAATTTGCGAATATATTATTGAAAATTTGAAAATAAATAAATATACTACTCCTAAATATGTTGCTATCATAACTGTAAGAATTAAGTCGAATACGGCAGGTTTGACATTATAAATATTAAGTGGAGCTGATGTTGGCGCGTAAGTGACAAATTCAGGATCTCTTTTATCAGGTGTATAATGTGATACTGTTAAGTCTGGTAGATATGTTCCAAGCGCATCATATAGAGCCGATACAAGAGGACTCTGTGATTGTGAAACAAACTGAGTTGCTCTTGGTTGAGAAGTCATATATTGCATCCACGATTCTAACGAAGACTTATCGACTTTCTATAAATAACAAACAATACGTTAATATGAATACAAAATAAATTACTTACATCTTAATTACTATATATATATATATATATATATATATATATATATATATATATATATTCAAAAAAAAAATACCAAAGATCCTGAGAAAATTGCATTATAATCAGATGCAGATATATTATATAGGTAGCCGGCTAAGGCGTCTGCAATAACTTGTGTATTAGCAGCTAATGTCTTCAAATTTATAGAATTATAATTATCTAATATTGAACTTCGACTTAATGATTTATGACTCTGCAAAAAATATTTAATATTAAAAAAATAAGTAAATTAATAACATAAACACATCATTATAACAAACATACTTTTAATGCACTTAAAGTGAACGCTGGTAATCTTCTAATACTAAATCTTTCATGTTCCCATGCTAAGTTTTCATCGGCTAAATTAATCTTTTTATGTATACCATCAACGTTAACAGAACCTTGTAACGCGGCCGCTTGTTTTAATTGGTTATAAAATAGATTTGTTGGACTGCCTTCTTTTGGAGGCTTTGACACATGCATAATTACTGACGCATCAGATGCTAACGAATCCAAACATAATACAAAAGCCGCATCCTAAAAAATTAAAACACCAAATAACACATTCAAAATCCATTTAAATCAAACTGTGTATTATCTATTAAAAAATACATACTTGTATAATGGAACCTTCAACAGAGTCGAGTTGATCTTCGATCCATTTTTTTGTTGAATAATAATTCATATGTGCCGCTCCAGTCAGCAGAAATACTAAGTTGACAGGTCCTCGAGTGCTTGGAGAGGAATATAATTGAGAAAATATTCTGGCTAATTCCAATAAAACTGACACTCCGGAAGCGTTAGAATCAGCACCAAATGCCAATTCCTTAAATATAATTAAATAAAAAAAAATGTATTTTTCATAAAATTAAATACAAAAAATGTAAAAATATATTTTTAAAGTACAGGAGCCACAGCGGCGGAATCGTAATGAGCGACAATAGCTACAGTCGGAAGCTTTGAATTTTCTCTAGCATTATTTATTTTTCCTACAATTTCCTGTCCCATAAGTTGTCCGTGCAGAGTTGCCACTTTGGATTCGTGTTTTTGAATACCGGAAGCGCTTACAACTATAAAACGATAAAAATTAAACGACTTTCCGCAAATATTAAAGAAATTATAAGAACGCGAAGAAAATACCTATTTGGTAACCGTTGGCGAGAGCTAAATTAACTAGAGTATCGAGAGCACTATTTGATTTATCGTCAGATTTAAAATTGGCAGACAAATCGTTAATTACGCCATTTAAATGCTGCGACCATGGAATAAAATATACGGGAATAGATATATCCTGGGCGGACATAGCATTTTCCAGTAATAATAAATGCTAAAATATAAAAACAAGAATATTTGAAAAGTTTACAGTATTACATAACTTGATAAATCCTATTACAAATCGACAAATGTATGTCACTAATTATATTATCGTTTCACCAAAAGAAACCGTATAACTCGGATTTAACCAAAAAAAAAAAATTGTTAACATTTTTGAAATATGACAAAAGCTAAAAAAAACCTCTTTTTCAGAAAGCGATAATCCGTTTATGTCGCTCGGTAGCAAAATTAATAACGCGCCAGCCTTAGATCTGATCTCTAAAAACTGATCTATCGTGACATCTTGTAATCTAGCGACGACACAATGTCTAGAAGTACTCCATCCGGTCAGAGACCGCGCTTCCAAATTGATCGAGGCGCTGCGACATCCTAAAAAGCGAAACGAGCCAAATAAAATATTTATTTAAAAATAATAATAATGAAAACATACAATTTTAGATAAACATTTATTATGTTCTATTTATTTTTAATCCGTAAAGGCAATCTAATATCGACGATTATGAATGATAAAATAAAAGTGAATGAGTAAAGATTATTAAATTGTATAAAGAGTTTAGTGGACATTTTAACTGTTGGCGAGGCGATTTACCGTGTGTGACGGCGTGAAGATCGTGATGATGGAGTCTGGCGGCGGTGTGAGTGGAAGGAGTGGCGTTCGCCGCGGCCAAAGTGATGGCGACCAGAATCGGCAGTAACGGGGTCAAAAGTCCGCGAAAAGCTTCCGTGGCATCTTCCAGACACATTTTTCACTCAAATTGCTCGACACTTCACGGCGCCGCACCTAACCTATGATAATCCGTCGGACACACGAACGTCCGAAACGCCGGCCCTATACCATATAATAATATAGGTTTGCCCAAATTGACGCACGTCACACACGTGCACCGTATTTCAAACTAAACGTCACGTTTGACGACCATAATTCGATACGCATTTTCTTATCATAAAATTTAAATATCTCGCAGACGATCGATAAATTAACAAAAATAATGCTATTATAAATATTCAATTTTTTCATAACTTAATAAGATAATTTTAAAATTGTTTCTAAAATTATAGTTGGTCACCAAATAATTCTCACGAAAAACTTTTATACAACAATTTAAACGATACCGATACGCTACAATTAAATGATAAAGATTAGAAAGTTTATATTATTTTTTCCACTACGTCGACAGTTTAAAAAAAGACAAACGAAATATAAAGCCTACGTGAAAATCTATAAATATTTTAATCTTCAAATTAAAAATTAAATATGATACATGATAATAGATTCCGCAACTAATTAAATTGTGCATCATATTTTTACATATAATTGAAATCTTTATCTAAATTTTCAATGAAGTCTAATACTTTTGCTTATTTAATAAGAAACAAAACGTATAATTTATAATTTTTACGCAATCATAAAAACATACAACAAATTTTTAATTGCATTATGAATAAATTCAATTTGTCAAATTATATTATACAGAGCATAAAGCATATCGTTGTATAAAGTTGTTTACGTTTCAAAAGCTACAATGACGATTGCGATATAATAGAAGCGATACTTATAAGTCTATTAGATGTTCGGCGATGTCAACGAACTTGTTAACGTGTTAACTTTTAATATATATAGAATAACATTTGAATAAAAAAAAACATATATGCGCAGATATTTTAAAACACGTTTCAAACGATAGACGATTTGAATAATAATGATGTCTATTATGATCGTCATGGATCAATTTTGACGGCCATTTAATATAATTTATCATATATGTACCAAAATTTTTTATACATGCATTTTAAAAATTATTCATAAAACACTATATAAATAAAATATTTCTATACCTATTTTTCCCCTATCGCAAATAATTTATTTCATGATGTAAAAATATAATATAATAGATTGTTATTTATAAATAATATTTAATTAAAAATACATTTAATAATGATAGTATGAAATGGGTAATTCGATAATATCTAACGTGATTCTATAAAATTATATATTAATTATATATATTAGTTTTTTCTTTGTTTGCATTTCAAATATTTTGGTATAAACTAATATCATAAAAGTGGATTATTTATCATTTATTAACATTCGTTAAAATATTTTTTTTTCAATAATACGGATATAAATATATTAAAAAAAAAATTAAATTCGCAATAAATACAAATATCGCTATGAATTGAAAACACTTTGTTTGCATTGTGACCATATTATTTAAATATATAATATATATGTATAAATTTATATGTATATATATATATATATATATATATATATATATATATATATATATATATATATATATATAAATTTATACACGGCTTTGATCCATTATATTATACGTGTATGTAGTGAGTCGATTTTGTATCACTGGATCACGTCACGATCGCGATTTCTTACCAGTTAAGCTTCACTTGTGGTCGGTTCTGGTCGTCGTCGTAGTCGTCGTCCACATAGACGATAGTCTTCGTTTCCATTTTATTAGAATTATAAGTATGACGCGCTGGTGCTGGTTGTTACTTGCGGCGTTGGCCGTATCTTCGGCGACGGCTTCCGACGAAAGCGCGCCCAAAGGACCCAAAGTCACCGACAAAGTATACAAACAAATTCGTTATGTATATATATATATATAATTTTCCATTAGATCCTCGTCGATGGAAATCGTGATATAAAAGATTCGGTTTTGTCAGAATAATTAAAACTTGTTCCGGGAATAGAGTATCACCACTATATCATGTCTGACGCGCGTCATCGTGACGTGGCCAATTTATATATATATATATATATATTCTTCGTGGATCGTCAGTTCATTGTTTTAATCTGCGATCGAGAATTCATAATCGATAGCTTTCCATTTATATTTTCTTTTTTTTAAGAATTTTAAGAATATTATATAGATAAGAACTTCCAACTTGTGGAACTCAAGTGTTAAAATATTAAATATGTTTGCCGACCATGATTTTTTCACAAAAGTAATATTCTCTATATTTTTAACATATATAGTACTTTAATACTGTATATTTAAATATAGTTGTGCAATTTTAACTTATAGGTATATATGTTAATTATTTTTATTATATTTTTCGTGTTGTTTTTTTTTTAATATATAAACTATTTTTAAGTAAAAAATATAATGTAATAAAATTATAGAATGTGAATTATGCTAAAATTTAAATGAAAACGATTATGCGAAACTTGCTAAATGTTAACGTTTTTAATTATTGAATTATATAATTATGTTGATTGTCGAGCACTTAACCAAAATGAACATTTATCAATTACTAAAAATAAATGCTATTTCATATTTATTTAGTAATCAACGAAAACATGTTTACCTAGTATTAATAAGGTAGAATTAAAATTAACTTTAATAATACAAGAAATATAGTACATTATAATTAAGAATTTATAAGAAAATAGAATTTTAAGAAAACATGTTTAGTGAGTATTACATAAATAATTATTTTTGTCTTATTTTTAATAAATGTGATTATCCAGAATGAATTTTGATTATTAAATATTATATTAAACTTTAACATGAATATTCATTTTTATGTTTGTTATTTTTCTTTATTTATATGTAATTAATTTTAAGAGCAAATTAATAGATTAAAATAGTGAACGATTTTATTTTTATGTATATATTGGTATAAATTTTAGGTATGGTTTGATATAACTATTGGCGGTGAACCAGCCGGTCGTATTGAAATTGGACTTTTCGGTAAAACTGTACCTAAAACAGCAAAAAATTTCTTTGAACTGTCCAAAAAACCGGAAGGAGAAGGGTATAAAGGAAGTAAATTCCACAGAGTCATCAAGGATTTCATGATTCAAGGTGGTGATTTTACCAAAGGAGATGGAACGGGAGGTAAATATTAATTAATATTAAATAATTAATTTGTCTACATTATACTATCATTATTTATTTCTTATATTTTTTCAAAAATATAAGAAATAATTTTATAAAATATACTATGTTATTAATATGAATGAATTTTTGCTAAAATTAATTTTAGGAAGAAGCATCTATGGTGAACGTTTTGCTGATGAAAATTTCAAATTGAAACATTATGGTGCTGGATGGCTTTCTATGGCCAATGCTGGTAAAGATACCAACGGATCACAATTTTTCATTACTACTGTACAAACTACTTGGTTAGATGGAAGACATGTTGTTTTTGGAAAAGTTTTGAAAGGAATGGTAAATATAAATTTATGAGATAATTATTTTTTAATTATAATACACTTCACATTTACCATATATATAAATCTAATGTTTGAATTGTAAAAATATACTATTAAATATTATTTTGTATCTAGGATATAGTAAGGAAAATTGAAAGAAATGATACTGATGGCCGAGATAAACCAGTAAAAGAAGTAGTTATTGCCGATTGCGGTGCAGAGGAAGTAGCTGAACCATTCTCGGTTACAAAAGACGATGCCACTGATTGATAATGTGATATATTTGTAGCACATTTTATTTTTACAAATAACAATGATTTATTAAAATTATATTGTGCATTTATATTTTTTGTACAAAAATACTTAAAATAAACAAGTAAATTTTTCATTGTCTTTTTTGTGATTCTTTTGAAAATTATTATTTATTTTTTGCTTATGATAATATATATATATATATATATATATATATATATATATATATATATATATATGTGTGTAGTTGTAATGACTGTTGATATCTTTATATTATAATTAAAGTTTTATTGGTTTGGCAAAAATGTGAATCGTAATCATTAAAAATGATTTAAAGTTGAAGTATATAAATCGTTTTGTTATATATTATATAATATGCGATAAGTAATATAAATGTTTTCTTTTTTATATACTTTGAATATAATTAGATAAAATAGTTTTGGAACTATCTAGAATTATGTAGTAAATATATTTTTTAATGATCTAATATAGAAGTTTTCAGATGTTATAAACGAACAGTATTCGTTTTTCTTATCACTAAAAATTTTATTAACGTTTAAATAAATTGTAAAAGGAATAGAAAGGAAATGGATTAACTATTTGGGTTGTGTTGGCTATCGGTATCGTGATGGTACATTGTGGGATAGTTCGCATAGTTAACTGTAGCATCAGATTCATGAAGCTTCATTCGTAGTCCTGAAATGTAAGAATGCTGAAAGTTGTTTGTAAATCGCAATCTTTTCGGCAAAGTTTGATTTTGATTTTTTTGCATCGAAAACCGCGATTTTGAAAACTACCCACATTTCATATAATATTAAATACCTGAAAAAAGTAAATGTCTAATGAATCTTATAACTATATTTTTTTTCATTATGGAAATAATCGTTTTAATTCTAACGCGTTTTTTTAATTATTATATTATAAAATTTATGAATATAAAATGAATTAAGATCGGGAAACATTTCTATTTATAATGGTCAATTTTCGATAACTGTTTCTTGTAAAGGCGGTATTAAGCAAAAAAGTACGAAATCAAGTAAACGAAAAGTTTGTACTTACCCTTTAAAGGTCGTAAATTTTAGCTTTATGTCAAAATATATACATCTATATAAAATAAATATCAAACAAAAAATCACGCCATAAAAGAACATAAAGACAATAATATCTGTTAACCCAAAAAGCTACATCCATCCTTAAAGTCGTAGGTTCCTAATTCCCTTCATAGATCATAGTTATTAATAATAAAAATTAGAGAAACATATTCAATATTTATTTACTTTATTTCTATAAGAATTTTTTTTATAAAGTATTCCTATGTATATAATAGTTATGTATTGAAACTATGTTGCCTTTTATATAATTTTGCAATTGCATTGTGATTATTACACATTGCTAATAAGTTGGAATTAAAATATATTAATCATTGCCACTCGTAAATATTTTTTATAAAAGAGGGAATAGTTTTTCGTAACGGTAACACCGCACCGATGACAGTTGCGAGTAAGTCCCGCCCCCGTGTCGCGCAGATTGTTTTTTCCGTTGCGTCGAATGGATCGCTAATTGGATTATGGACGAAGAGAATTCGTCAATTGTTGGAATTGCGCCGTTGTACCGTTGAATCGTTGCATTTATCGCGTCTTTCGTTTTACGCGCGACATGTCCGGGTCCGGGTTCGGGTCCAGAGTCACGATGAGCGACACCGGAAGCAACTCGTCCTATTCGTCTCCGGTGCACGATGACTCGTTCTGCAAACACGTTCTCTACGTCGAATTCGCCAATTCTAGGTAAGGAGCTACTTAGCAAAAAAATAAACGCTTGATTCAAAACAAAATATCTAATAAAACTCGGCCCGATTTCTGACGATTAAACCACCAATTGTCCGCAATTATTTCAAGTAAAAATCGAAACCGACGATATAATTTCAAGTGTATCATATTAGTCGGTAATCACATTAATTGTGTTTCGAACATATTTAACGTTTCCGAAATTCGTTTTCGAAAATTCAACGGTAACATAATTATAAAATTATTTGTTTAAAATTTGAATCGATTATTATATCTAATTATATCGTCTCGATTCGCTTAATAGATAGCGGAAAGGTGCACGAGTTTAATTGTTCGATAATTGAAAACGTAATAAATGTTATTATTAAACGATCTCATCTATTAGCACACGCATACGTGTAGTATATAAATAAATCGATTAAAAAACTAAAAAAATAATTGTTAAAAATAAATTTTAGTATCTTGAAAACAGTCACCTCATTATATAATATGTTTTGTAAAACGTATTTTTTTGATTTTGCAATTTTTTTCCTTTGTTTCAGAGTGAGAATTTGGGATCTGATAATATTGATTCCGAATGTTCTCTTTTTATTGTTTTTAACGTTGCGTTTTAATAAAGCTCAATTAAAATTGAGAGCGACCAGTAGTCCAATATTTTTAACATTTTACGGATTAGTTTGGGGCAATATAATAATAAGTGTTATTAGATGTATTGTGTCGATGACTGTCAATGCGGCTTTGCCATTAGGTGGATTAGCCGATAAAATATTATGGATTACGGTTAGATTTTTCCTATTGGCAACGGAAATGAGCGTTGTTATATTTGGTCTAGCTTTTGGTATGTAATTTTTGTTTAATTTGTTTAAAACATATTATGAGTTATATTTATATGTTAATATATATTGTGTTGTGTTAATTTTAGGACATCTTGATAGTAGAAGTAGCATTCGGCATGTACTTGTTGCTACATCGCTTATATCTCTTGCTTTTACTATAACACAAGGTACTTTAGAAATTGTGTTACCTGATGATTGCTTTCACATTGATTCTAGGAATTTCGACCTTTTTGGTCATGGAGGAATGTTATTTTGGTTCTGTTCGTCAACATTCTTCACATTAATTTATTTCAGCATATTGCTCTTACCTTGGACAAGATTACGAGAAAGATTAGCTCTGCCGAGTAAGTTCAGTTTATGTTATCATAATCATCTCTGTGTAATATAGTATTGAAATTTAGTAACTAGCAATAAATATCTTAATTAATTTAATACGTTTTTATATATTTTCTTTAGCCAAACTGTCATTTTATATATACATTCTATTACTGGTGTTATTGGATGGAACACAAGCAATTGGAGCAGGGCTGATGAACTGGGGAATAGATGTTGGATTATGCATGGTTGATATCACAACTTTTCTTTATTTTACTCTTTTTACTCCATTAGTTTATCATACTTTTCTTAGTGAATTTTTCAGGTAATCTGTTTATTAAAATATAATTACACTCTTAATGCCAATTTCATCAAAATATATATATTTATATTTTTTTTTTAGTGTTTCACAACCAAGTATTATGTTTTCTTATAAAGCACAAATGGATGAGGCTATGGAAGACGATCAAGTTTCACTTCCTCATCAACAGAGTTTTAGTTCTTTAAAAACTGATTCTGATTATATATATCAAGTATGTATAGTATTTTTAAATTTGTATGAATAAAACATTTTATTTTATATTAATTTTATATGTAATATTTCTAGAATAATAGTGTATATGACAGTACAGTATTCGAAACAGGCGGAACCACTCCTGTAAATCCATTATACAGTGCTTCACTTCAAAGTCCTGATAGTATAACTTCAGGACAATCACTTGATATTGGTGGACCAACAATAGGTTACAATCAGCAACATTTTAATGGAGTACCGTAATTTTTAGTTTTTATATTGTTTTATTCTTTCTAAATTAACATGTATCAATAAAGACTAATAGTGAAAATAATATAAAGCTATATTGAAGTAAAATATGAATATTAGATATATTTTATTGTAAGTAGGAATACAGTTTACCAGTTCACGTTGTATATTTACTTAGCTGATTTAATGTGTGATTTTATTTATTTATTTCATATAAGTTTAAGTAATTATGTTCCTGCAAATGTGATTTAATTGTTGTATTATTAGTTTTAATATTTTAACGTTTTGTTTCTTTTATTTTTAAGAAATATATGTATTGAGTAAAAAATAATAATTAACTCAGTTGATTTTCTTTTATATATATATATTTTTAATTTTTAAGGACGTTGTTTTACACTTAATCGTGTAGTTTTTACAATTTAATATTTATTTTTATAATATTTTTTATTATATATTGTGACAAATCAATTTTTACGAGTAATAAGTGATATAATGAGTAACAATATTATCGTAGTGATTTTATATTTTCGTAGATATTGCTTAATATATCGATATTTGAAAAATAATTGAATCTAAAATATTTCTTGCCTCTCTTTATTTTATTTATCTTTATGTTGAATAAAAGTCGAATCTGAATGGTTAAATGCCATTTTTTATTATAGCGTCCTAAAGTTGATATTCTTACAGATAATTGCAATTATTTGTTTTTGGAGTAGAATCTATTTTTTTACAATCATTTCAAATTAGAAGGTTTAGTTTCTTTATTAACATTAATATTAAATTGATAAAAATAGTTCCTTCTATTAATAACTTGAATTAAAGCAATCGAGTCATTTATCACACTAGTTTATTTAAATTAAATTTTACGCCCTTATGGTATAATATGCTTTGATTAATACTTGGACTTTATCTGTATTGAGAGAATTTTCATATGTATATCTGTGGATGTTTAATAAATATTATTCTTCCAATTTATTTATTCTCATTTTAAATATTTGAATAATATTTATTACATATTTTTAAGAAAAACGTTCTCTTAATATAGATAAAAGTTTTATAGTTTTAAGTTTTAGGAATTTATGAGTAGTATTATAAAAGAAGAGAATATTTCAATTTAATTTAAGCTGTGTATCATAAACATAAATTAACATGTGATGAAAGTAAAATTTGTATTTTTATGTACCGCTTTTAAAAGTAAATTATCGATTAGATGTGAAAAAGATATAAATCTACTAACGAATAATCCAAAGTCAAATTAATATATAAATATGTATATTATTTATTATATGATATATTAGAATACTGTCAAAATAGCTAACTTGTAATATACACTAGGGAATATTAAAAAAAAATCTGTCTTTTGAATTGTCCACATATTGAAAGTGCAATTAAATTTTGTAATATTAAGTGATTTCTTAAAAAAGTCTACTCTAAAAAACATTCAGATTACAAAAAGAAATAAATATGTTGTGAGATGTTTTAAATAAAATTTAAAAAAAATAGTCTTTTTTCCTGTATTATTTTTAGATACTATTAAATAATTTAATATTTTCTATTTTTTTTTTATCTACTGGGGACGTGACTAAAAAAGTTATTCGAGCAGCAATTGTCGTTTAATCAGCAACCAAATTCTTCAATAATTAAGTTTTTTAGTTTAATGATTTTTGACAACTGGAATGTCTTTTTTTATTATTGTTTTGGTAATAAAATATGGAAGTATATTTTTAAATATAGGCTTGTTATATATTTTGGCGCGAAAATAATCATTAAAACTAATTAAAATTAAGGGAATCAGCAATATTTCTATATAAGTCGAATTTAAATAGCATACTTTTAAGAAACAGAAAATTAATGATTTTGTGAATGTCTATATATCAATATTTTGTCATATATTAATTCTAAAATATAAGATTACATATATATATATATATAACAAAAAGTCGTATATTCCTTTCATAGTGACGTCGTTTTGTGCGCGAATGAGACCAAAAAACATTACAATACGTCCAGGTTTATATCAAAATCAAGTATGAAATTTTTGTCACAAATATTATTTTTAATAAATTGTAAAAACAATAGGTTGAACATGGAATATAGCTAAACGAGTTTAAAAATATCGACATAATGTAGAATACTCTATTACAAAAACAGCACTGTGGCGGTAAACGAGTAGAAAGGGTT
Organism: Leptonema lineaticorne; assembly: GCA_024500535.1. Lineage (NCBI taxonomy): Eukaryota > Metazoa > Arthropoda > Insecta > Trichoptera > Hydropsychidae > Leptonema > Leptonema lineaticorne. The sequence goes on from JANIJI010000009.1 coordinate 7,228,504, forward strand.
AATGTATTAAGATTTTTAAAATGAGTATTCATTTCCTTCATATAATTCTATTTTTATGTTGTGTTTTTTTCTCATAAAGAGTATTTTATTTCTAAAAAGTTTATACTATAATAATAAAGTCTTAATAAAAGATTTGAAAACTTTTTCAATTGATAGTAATTACTTGTAATGGATAAAATTGTATAAGTATTTTTGATATACGGTATGTGTAATTTACGTTTATTTTTGAATAATAATAAAAAATAATTATTATTAGGTAGTATTTTATGTGAAGGGGTTCTCTGAAGAAAAAAGTTTGAAAAGGAACGTTCAGACGCTCTTGTCAACTGTCATTCGGTTTGTTTTAGTGTGTGTGCGTTGCGGCGATGTTTTGGATCTGGGCAGACTCGTGATATTTGTCTTTTCTATTTTTTAACAAAGATGTCTTCGTCGATTTGTCGAATTTGTCTCTGCGAGGGACAGTTGACTTCTCTATTTCACAATTCCGATGGTGTTTCACTTAAAGATAAAATCATGTCCTGCGCTTCAGTTCATGTATGATTACCTTTAAAATTGTATATATATATATATATATATATATATATATTCGAATTTTGAACGTTTTTTATCATATACAAATTTAAAAAATATTTGTTTTTTTGGTTTAAAATGTTCTGAAATAGTATGTTTCATAACCTTATTTATTTTCATAGATTGAACCTGATGATCAGTTACCATCGAATATATGTGTGGAATGTGTAAATCGACTTAATGACTCGTATAATTTTAAGATACTTTGTGAATATTCAGACTTAACCCTTAGAAAAAAAATCAGAGAGGGAAAATTTTTAGATTCTTCTGATTCTTTTTTGATCAAAGTTGAACATTCGTCTGACAGCAACGTTAATTATTTTCCTGTAAAGTGTGAAGTGAATTGTGATATTTATAAAGTTGAAGATGGTAGTTATAATCAGGAATTGGAAAATGGTAAATGTGCCAAAAAGAAATCCTTAAGAAGAGATAATGTAACTAAAAAGAATGCTAAAACTAAGAATATTACTCAAACAAATGAAAATACTTCAGAAGAAGAAGACGTTCAAGACGACGTATTGGACGAACAATTTTTTGATGAAAGCGACTCTGATAACGTTTTAAAAGAGAAATATTCTAATTCGCTTTCAGTATATCCAAAACGTTCTAAAGGTAAAAATTTGACAAATCGTAAGAAAAAAATATCTGAGAAAAATGATCATACAACTAATAAAATTGGAATTAGAAGTGTTCAAAAGTTAACAGCAAATTCAGGTTGGAGACCGAAAAAAGAACAACAATGTTCAACATGCGGCAAAGTCATGTCTTCGAAGTACTAATTTAAATATTTTTATTTTCGTTTTATATATTAAACTGCATAAATATTCTCCTCAATTTTTTTAAAATATTTTAGGTTTAGATTACGAATGCATTTAAGGGTGCATACTGGGGAAAAACCTTTTAAATGCAATTACTGTGACAAAGAATTTTCTTTAGCTCAAAATTTAAAAGTTCATGAAAGAGTTCATACTGGAGAGAAACCATTATTGTGCGTTACATGCGGAAAGGGTTTTGCACAATCCGCTGGTTTAATAGCTCACATTCGTCTGCATACTGGGGAAAAACCTTATAAATGTACAATGTGCTTGGCCAGTTTTAGAACTCCCGGACATTTGCAATACCACACAAAGTACAAATTAAATAAATTCATATATAATATATTATATATCTGTGGTGTTATATTTTAAACATGTTTTGAAGATTATTTTTAATTTGTTGTAAATATTATATACTTTATGACAGGTTTATATCGTTCTCTTTTCAGATTGCATACAGGCGAAAAAAATTTTAAGTGTAATATTTGCAATCGAGCTTTTATTACGAGGGGCGATTTAACTCAACATTACAAAACTCATACTGGAGAGCGACCTTTTATATGTAATATATGCGGAATTAGAATGACGAGAAATAGCCATTTAACGAGACACATGAAAACTCATACCGGAGAGAAACCTTTTAAATGCGAAATTTGCAGTTCGTGTTTTGCTCAAAAGGGTGATTTATTAAGGCATATGAATAAGCACACATCTTCCGATGCTATAAAACAAAATTCGAAGTACATGAAAGTCGACGATAATATTCAGGAAAATATCGTATCAAAAATTATCGATAAAAATAATTTAATACAAACGGTTAAATTACCCGATAGATAATAAAAATGTACATTGTTTATGAAATAAATTATACTTTATAATATTATTTGTGTTTTATCTGTGAATTATTTTCATTAATTCAATTAAATTCATGATAAACTAACAACGTACGTTGTTATTTATTATATAGTATATTTACGTCGCGATAATGACAGTTCCTTCAACTTATTAATTTAATGTTGTAATTATATTTCTAATTCAATACAAAATATTATTTTATGTAAGATATTTAAATAAATTTTGACTTAAAAATATTTTAGAGCTGAAAGTAGTAATGATTTATCTTTAAGAGACATAGGTTGATACGATTTTAAAATCTAATGACACGAGTAATTTTTTTTTCGAAATTTAGAACATTATTCGAGAATTTTCTTTTACATATAGAATTAGTTTTAGAAAATTATAATTTTCATTAGAATTTAAACAATCTCTCAATTATTTATTTTTCAAAAATTAAAAAGAATATTTAGATCTATTTTTATAATTTATTATTGAATTTAGCAATAATTTAATAAGACTAAAGTTATTTTATGTACTATTTTTCTATATACGAACTGCAACAGTGTTTATCAAAAATATTTTTAATTTAAAAAGTCAATTTATTATTTAAACTGATATTATTTTTTTTAATTTAGAAATTAGTTCATTTTTATTTTGTTTTCGTTTAAACCATAGATAAATCTAAAGGTTTATCGTCAAATTGTATTTTTTCATTTAAATAACTTTCTAACAGCTCACTAGCAAGCGTTTTAAGAAAATGGCTGCGTGGAATATTTACTTTCATATTAATTTGATATATAATTTGAGCGTTTATAGCTGCAATGTTTAATAACATATAAAAAATAGTCATTGGCCATCTATTAGTTTTTCTAGTGACATCATAGGAACTACACAATCGTTCCAAGTTATTAACGGCGATTTTTGTTTCGTTATAAAATTGAATTATACCGTATTCCCACTTTACAGATTGATGATTAAAATATTCATGATATTTTGTAGAAAGTATGTTAGTGATTTTGTAATTTTTAGTAATAAATGATGCTATAGCACATTTTCCAAGATAGGCAGTTAAAGGTTTATTCGTAAATCGAGATTTGATTGTTGAAAATGGAGGAGGAATTTCTTTTTTATTTTTCTTAATAGCTCCTACCACAGTAAGTTTGTTTTTATAAAGATCGTTGGCGAGACCAATATCAGTAAACCAATTATCCATAGTAATATTTCTTCTAGAGCCTGCAATATGTGCAGTGAGGCGTTTTGCAATTTCCGATGGTTTATTATCAGTTTTGAAAGATCCTGGAGGTTGATTTCCAGCATATATTTCAAGATTTGAAACATAAAGTGTGTATGAATCAACTAAAGTAAATACTTTTATTCCATATTCATTCGTCCTTTTCGGAATTATATCACGCGTTTTGGTTTTTATGGGAATATATTGTTTAAATTGACATTTTCCTTGATAATCTTTTAATATTTCGTCAAGCGTGCAAAAAGTTCCCAACTCGTAATTATTTTGGCAGTTCGAAATAAAATTTGTTAATATTTCTCGAATTGGTGCTAAATTATCTTTCTGTTTTCTTTCTTGACGTGTTTCTTTATTATCGAATCTTAAATTGTGTAATAAAAATTCAAATCGGTTTTGATACATTCGACAAAATTCTGATTTTATCTTATAATCAGTACAAACGTTATTTATATCAGAATATTGATTATTTTCAATACTGTTAAAATATAATGTACCCAATAAAGTTTTTAATTCAGACAAATCAGTTAACTGCATCTTAGAATAATGTTTATGGGTTCGTCGAAGTTCCAAAATTTTATTATTTGTGTATATTACTATATTAGAGAGAATTGAATTGTCAAAAAAACATTCCCAACTTTCTAATACTGTCATAGCAAGCTTTGCTGTTGATTTTGTGCACTGTAAATATTGTTTATTATACCATTTATCTTCGTTGAGTTTCATTGTAGAGTCAATATAATTCTTTCCCCATTGAGTAACTTTATCTCGACCTGAAAATTATTAGAACATATATATATATATATATATATATATAACAAATCGTGAAAGTTTAAAATCTTCATAAAAATATGAATACTTTTTAATGTTTAATTTGAAAAGAATACAAATTATAATGCAATAAAACAATTATTTATATTTAGATGTTTCGATATTATTCTATTAAAAATAATATTTTGGATAAATACCCAAAAAATGTCCAGAATAATAACTTATGATAGTTTCATGATCTGAGTCTTGTTCGCTCTCAGAGGATTCCTTTCTTTTTTCTATAAGATCTTCTTCTATGTCACTATATATATCATTATCTGTTTCATGTTCATTATATTCTTGCAATAAACATTTTACAATACTTATTTGTGATGATTCTTCCATTATAATATTCGTTTTATTTTTTTTCTTTTAAATAAAAATTTTCTTTCACATTATATAATAAATTAATAAAAAAAATCTATTTGTAGAAGATATTCACCAATTCTAAATATGATACTAAACAGAGTTATAATATTATATTAATATATACAACAATACAATAAAATATATGTACAGTCAAAAAAAAAATACGCATTTATTATATTTAAATTTATTAACATTTTGTGTATCATTGATATAAATCGATTACAAGCTTTTTTTTTAAATTTCAATATTTCCGAAAAAAAGATCTGCGAGATTAAAATCGAATCGAAAAAAAACGAGTTTTTTTTATCTAAAAACATTCAATATTTATCAAATATGAAAATTAAATTTTAACATATTATAAAAAGAAAACATTTTTTCTTCTTTTTGAGGACACGACTCAAAAGAGGAAAGCAGTACATTCAAAAGTACAACGGTTAGTCATTTTTTAATATATTGTAATGTGTCTATAAACAAGAGTAGTGGTATTTTTTTTAGATTATAGCCTTAAAACTAATTTCATCACAAGTGCAATGGTTAATATGTGTCTAAATTAAAAAAATCTTGCAAGCCTTATATCAATCACATTTTATATATTTAATTCGATCGGTTAATGTGCGTACTTATAACTAAATATAATATATAAAATTATTCCATAATTCATTAAAATTGTACATAAATATAGTATATTGTATTAAGGAATAAACGATATTTTTTTTAATGTTTTCCATTATATATTTATTTTTTGATGGAAATTTATTTTTAATGTTGGCAATCTTGTGCTGAATGGTTACTGTCAAAATTTTTTGGTTAAGTTACTTTAAAGGGTTTCATCATATCGTGGTTGGAGAAATAAAAAACGATGTGGTCTTCAAAATTTCTTACGAAAATTTCAGGACCTATGATTTTTCGTAATATAATACGACCAGAAATTCGTTTTTATTGTGCAAATATTGGTAATTTAACATCTATTCTTAGTATAATTTTTTCTTTCCTATTTTTCACTGCATTTATTTATTGTAATACAAATAGTGTTGTATGTATTAATATTGAATAAAATGTTTGTTTAAAAAAAAACTATTATGAGTTGTTTTTGTAGTCGCAACATTAACAGTTATTAAAGATATATTTTGTTTGTATTTTTAAAATTTAATATTTGAAGTTAAAAATAATATATTTTACGTAATACTTAAAATGAGTTCAAATAAAAAAGACTTATTATTAAAGCTAATATCACTTTTATATTGAATTTTATTTTTAGGTGAGAATTTATACAGTCCAGTTGCTTTGGGAGTAGATAAATTTGAAATATCAAGAAAAAATGTTCAAGATAAATTTTCTAATAATGTAGAAAAGTACAAAACCAAAATGAAGAAATTTATTTATGAAGATTCTACTGCCATGGTGTTTACAGATGATTTGAAAAATATGGTATATTTGTGCGAAAAAGAAGATGTCGAATTACTCAACTTGATGATAAAAAAGTATGCTATAAATGTAAAGAAAGGTTACAAATAATTACGTTAAATATAGATATAATTATGCTAATAAGCATCGTATAAAATAATGGAGATGTTTTTTTTTAATTTTTCTATTTATAATTAGAATGAAGGTGTAACATAAGTTCTTAAAATGAATTTATAATGGTGAAAGAATTACTATAACACCTGAAAATATCACTATAACACCTGATCACAAATTATAATTTAAAAATACAGGAAAAGTTCTCTAGATTTCACTATTTTTTTTATTCCCTTATATCACTCATTTAGGTTTGTTAAATTTTATTTGAATGAGAAAAAAATCAATTTGATTACATAAGTTGAAAAAATATATTCTTATAAAAATAATTTAAGATTTTTAGTAACTTAATATAATATGTGAAATGCGTATGTAAAATATTAATATTGTTTATTAATAAACAATATAAATATTTTATTACCAAATCTCGTAATTTTTTAATATATTTTGATTTTTTAATATATTTTGATTTTTCTTAATATATTGTTCATAAATATATTAAGAAAAATCAAAATGTATAATCTACATCGCAGAGATTGAGTTAAAATACTATTGTAGTATTTATATTTTTTATATAGTGATAGTGAGTTGAATTGATTTTTTTTATATTTGTAGGTTTGTTAAACAAAATGAAGAAATGAGATTTGCTAATTTTGTTTTTGGTCCATTTGTAATGAGAATGTATTATTTATTGGATTTGCCAAATGAAGCTTTACAGGTATTAATAATATTTTTTTTTGTTTTGTCTTTCTTAAAAAAATATGTATACTATTTTTTTATATTTTCAGATATTCAACGATTGTCGAAATGATAATTTTTTTGATCAATTAAGTACATATTTTATACTCATGAATTTATTGTATAAACACAAAAAATATAATGAAATATTTAAAGTGTTCGAATATGTAAAACAAAAGCAAACTCGTATGCTAAAATATCCTTCAACTTGCATAATTACAGTAATGGCATCATGTTATAAAGTTGTAAGTATTTAAAAAAAATAAGGTTCCCCATATTAAAAAATACTCATTTGGAGATTGTTTACTATGTTTTTTTTATTATAGAATACAAAAGATAGTCTTGATTATGCTATCAAATTATGGTCTGAATTGTTAACATCGGGTCATGCATTGTCTAGGAAAACGGTCACATTTTTTGCTGGTACATATTTTTAAAAAGCAAAATAATTTACTTCATTATAATGTTCTTAAGCGTTTTTTTTTTAATTTATGTATTATTTTAGGTTTGGCATTAAATCAATCAGCACCTCACATAGCTCTAGAAGCGTTGACGACGATTTCATCACAAAGATACTTCACAGTAATGAATTTAAAGGTGAGTTGTTATTTTGAATGACCTACATTTTATGTCTGTAAATCAAGTTTAAGGATTTACAGATTATTTGCATAGTGACAAAAATACATTTTTGATTATAGATAATAAAAATATATTTTTGTTCCAAGTAGAAATATAAAGTTTAATTCGACTTATAAACACAATGATAATATTTATGGCAGGTGTCAGCTTTGTGTGATTTAAATAAGTTAGACGATACACTTCCAATTTTAAGATCTATCTTGGATTCTGATAAACCAAAAGAAATAACAAATCAATTTGCTGGAGACGTCGTAAGTAAAATATGTATTGATAAATATCAATACAATTAAGTAATTTGTATTGTTTCAAAATATGTGTATGATATTTGATGCATTTAATTTATATGCAAAATATTTTTCAGATGGATAAAATATTAAATAAAATTAAGCAGCAGTGTCATAATACAGTCTTTGAAAAAGAATTTCATCAACTCTATAATGCGCTCATGCAAAGAAATATGATTACTCTAACGGTATATTAAAATTATATTGCTTAACTAAATTAACTATTATTATGTAATTTTTTACTACACATATTAATAATGAAAGTAATTATTACTCTTAAAAAAAGTTAAATTGGCTTCATAAATACATGTATATAATTATGTAATTTTAATTCAGAATCTGTAAAATGCAATAGTAGTTCGACTTAAGTTCATATATCTAAGTTCATGTTTTTTTACTATATTTAAAGACATAATTACAATATTATTGTGGATCTCCTTGCAATACACTGCTTTATAATGTTAATAATAAGAAATATATATTATGAATGTGATAATGAGAACATCATTTCCAAATTATAAATGTATGTTGTAATATTTGAATCTCGAGATCGAGCTAGAGTACGTATAACTTTGTAGTGTAGTTTGTAAGTCAAGGCATCACAGTATATTTTTCAAGTTGCAATTAATGTATATTTTATGTATTATTAAAGTAATATGTTAATTTTATATAAGGTATTGTTGAAAAAAATAATATTTATTTTTATTGCAGAGTTTGGATGCTATGCTATGTCAGGAAATTAAAACTAACGAAAAAGAAAATACGAATAAACAACAATCATTTGATAATCGAAATACAAGGAATTATGCGAACAAAAGCTTATATACAATGTATTAATTTTTTAATCGTTTTTAGAATTTTAGAATAAAGTAATTAAAACTAAATAAAGTAATTATCTTTTACGCTTTTTAAACTAAAAACTGAAAACGCATATTAAATATTTCATTTCCAATTTTGGAGAAACGTTATTTCAAAAAGATATTTTATGACTTTTTTAGATAAACAAAAAGTTTAAAGAATTTTATTGTACAATTATAATATTCTCGTAAAATTCATTTACATTATTTCTTATAAAAAATTTCAGGTAATTATTTATATCAAACATATTTAATAAAAACAATCGTATAATTTTAATGGTTTTTATTAAATAGAAAATAAAAACAATCGTTGATCTAAATTGTATATTATAAATTGAAGAATATATTCGATGTCAATATCTATAAAACTAAATTTTCGCCATTAAAAAGAAGTTGTGTGAACGTAGGTCTATCCACAGGTCTAAATTTCCAACAAGAGGTCATAAGTGTTACATACACTTCGTTGGGGCAGAAATCTGGACATGGTAAATGGCTAAAAGACAAAATTTGAGGTTTATTTATAAATATATATATATATATATATATATATATATATATATATATATATATATATATATATATGCGTGTGCGTGTGTATTGAATTAATAATACGCAGTAATTATAAAAATACCTAGTCACTCTTTCTTGAGATATATCTGGATCCCATGGAGGTGGTTCAATACCAAAGGAAAACATTTCCCACAATGTTACTCCATATGACCACACATCACTCTTTGAAGAAAATTTACCATCCGTTTTACTTTCTGGAGAATACCTACATATTTTAAAGAAATAATTGTTATACAGAATAATTGTAAGTAAAAATATAATAAAATAGATCCAAATACCAATTCAAAGGAAGAGCTCGATTGGATTTCAACATATAATATCCTCCTTTATCCATGACTCGTGCTAAACCAAAATCAGAGATTTTTACGTGGTATTCATTTACTACTAATATATTTCTTGCTGCTAAGTCTCTATGTACAACATTTTTTGTTTCCAAATATTCCATGCCCTATATAAATGCAAAGATTAAATTTTCAAAAAAAAAAAAAAAATATAAAGTGAATGAAATATTTAAATATCATTTAATAAGTGATTCGCAATAAAAAAAGAAAAAATAACCCGTGCAACGTCAAGAGCATAAGTCAAGAGTTGTTTTTTGGTTATAGTAGATTGATATATATTAAGGTAACTTTTTAGAGAGCCATGAGGAACGAATTCCATAATAAGTAATATTTCGGGTTCTTCAACTACGCCTAAAATTTCTACAATATTTCTATGTTTTAATGTCTGAAAATTAATAAGCAACACGATTTCATTAACTTTTAAATAAAAGGCAAATGCTTATAAGAGTAACGATTATAACTAACTTTCGCTATTTCAATTTCTTGGTCAAAATCTTCTAATTGAGATTGTTCTGTTTTAGAAATCAACTTTTTTACAGCGACTAATTGAGATTCAGTTTCGCCTTCTTTTTGTAACGAGCCTTTAAACACAAATCCATAAAATCCCTGTAAAAAATTTAGATTATATAAATTATGCAATGGAATCAAGATAAATCAATATTAAAAAAATAATTTCGTAGACAAAGTGATTCGAGTGTTTAGGAGTAATATTAATTTAAAATATTTTTGTTACTATGGTAAAGTAATATTCTTAACAAGATAAAGTAATTAAAATAATAGTAAACCTTTCCAACAAGTCCTTGAAGTACAACATTATAATCGCCAAATTCAAATATTGATTGTAAGCAATTTTCAGATTGAGCAGGCATTAAATTTCTATTTGAGAAGTCAAAGTCCATATGATTCCCAGAAAAATCTGATGATATAGTATCGTCATCATAAGATTTTCCCTATATAATTATAAATAATTACTAAAAGTATTAATTAAATAAATATTTAATATATGAAATAAATATTACATCATCAGTAATAGAAGTTTGTCTACTGTTGCATATAGATGACATATTTCCATCAGTATCATTTGATGAGAAGAAATTGCTTAAATCTTCACCTAAAATATTAAATGGAATAAATATTTCAAAATTTATATATATATATATATATATATATATATATATATATATATATATATATATATATATATATATATAATAAAAAGTGCAACTGACTTGTTCTTAATTTGTTAATTTGTTCAGATGTTTTAGGCAATACTGTTGCATATGAATGAACCATTCGAGAATTATAAACTGAAAATAGAAATAAAGATGTCAGTTTCCTAAAGAAATAATCTTTTAAATGAAAAAAAAATATTTGAAAAAATATAATAATTTTGAAACCTTGATAATAAAGATGATTAATGTCTCTCATAATCAGATGTGGTCGATATCTATTATGAGGATCAGATTGCCAGCATCCTTTCATAATAATATATATTTCTTTAGGACAACTTGGTGGTTTATTTAACCTAATTCCATTTAAGTAATCCTAAAACATCGCATAGCCTTTTAAAATATAACATGTATAAATATTTTCATAGTAAAGAGATAAAAATATAATACTTGAATTGTTATGGGTCGATCCATTAATATTGGTGATTCGCCATAACTAAATATTTCCCAAAGAGTAGTTGCAAATGCCCAAACATCAGATGATGGAGACATATACGCCAAATCTATATTATTCAAATATTCTACAGGTATCCAGTGAATTCTGATATATATAAAAAAAATATTTTAATAAATCAAAGACGTTACTAAAATTTTAACGTAGTAAGTGAAAGCAATAAATAATAATAATTTACTTATTATTCATAATACGAATTATAAATAGAATATATACAAAAAAAACTCACTCTTCTGCCTCTAATGTTGTTTGCAAACCCTGATCAGACAATTTTACAATAAATTTTGATTGATCATGGCAACTGACAAGTAGTTTATGACATCGTATTTTTCCATGAATTATTCTATGTTCTGAGAGATACCAAAGTGCTGTTGCTAGTGAAGCAGCGGCTTGCATTAATTCTTCCGGTTGTATTACTGTACCTTCACGCCTAAACAAAATACAAAAAAAATTAAAATTGTAACAAAAACATTAATTGAACAATTCAATAATGATTTTACTTAAGATAGGCGTCTAATGAACCCAAATGCAAGTATTCCAATATCATGGCGACCGGAGATCTCAACATTATCCCATATAGACGAATCAAATGGGGTGATTTTAAAAAAGCCCATTCACCGGCACGATTTATAAAATTCTATAAAATAATAAATAAAAATATTATCTGTTTTTAGACACAAAACATTAAATTGATATCATTATAATCTATATGAAAAATCTAATTAAAAAAAAACCTTTAAATGAGCATCTGTTGCGTCACGTTTTAACATTTTCATGGCAACATCCATTTTTTTTCCTTCAGCTACATGCCATCTTGCTTTATAAAAGCAAGAAATTTTCGAAGAGCTTTCTACTTTGGTTCCTTAAAATAAAGAAATAATTTAATTATTTTTTTTTATTATTTTAGATAAAAACGATTAGTTTACGAGAAAATATTATAAAATTTATAAAATGATGTAAATTAATTTAAATTTAAAAAATATAGCGTAATTTTGTGTTATACCAAACTAAAAATTATTTAACAGGTGGGGTAACATTTCCAAAAATTTCAAAATTGGTAGTTTTCTCTATCAATATATATATATATATATATATATATATATATATATATATATATATATATATATATATATATATATATATATATAATACTAAATTAATACATAAATATTTAAATGTCTAAAATATTTTTAATGTTTTGAAGTCGCAGTATGACAATATTTCTTTCTAATGTACTTAATACATTTATGTACATATTAAGTATATAAATATCATATTAAAATAATATTTTTTTTTAAATCACAGGTGAAATTATGATGATAATATTATTAGATTAAGAAAATAATAAAAAAAACATTATTTTTTGAACAAAAAAGTAAAATAAGTAAATAAAAATGATTAAAATATGGAATATAATACAGGTTTTTTATAATTAAAATTATAATATAACACAAACAAAAATAAAATATCTTATTATATTTATAATTTCAATTAGTAAACAAGTTTTTTAAATACCTACAATATAATATTATAAATACAATTAGTAAAATCAATATTAAAACTAAAACTATCATAATAAATAAGTCATTACGTAAAATAAAAAATAATGGTTTGATAAAATCATCTTCATGGGAAAATATCCAAAATTTATTTTGAAAATCGACATTAACGTTATAAATAAATATAGACCAGATAAAATTAGTATTTCTCTTTTTCACAACACATTTCCATACACCTCTATGAGAAAAATTTGCTTTCTCAATTAATTTATCGCCCGTTATATCTTGATATTGTTCTTGAAATATATCATTCAAATACCAAAATTGTAAAAGATCAGAAAATATATAATCCAAGGTAATTCCTGGACATTTCAATAACAGCCTAGAATCAGTTTCAATATTTAAATCGTAGTTATAATTTTTAACCGCTAATGTTGAAATGAAAATGGGATATATTTTATTATTCATCAATTGTATTAAACAAATATAAACACCACTATTTTCAATGGTTACATTCTTTAACGATATATTAAGTGCATTATTAAATATATCCAGTTGGAAACCATTAAACAACCATTTAATGAATAAAACCGAGGAATGTTTGTAAATTATTTCTTTTGTCAAATTAGGTACTGATAATGAGAGAGTTTCATGTATATTCAATACTACGCTGTGATGTGATATCAACAATTGAGAATTCATAAAATCCAAATCTTGGGTGGGAATATCTTGACAATCAAAGAATTTACATTTTCCTTGGATGATGTTGGGACCAAAGCATGGTTTTCCATAAAAACTTGGATGAGGATTATTACAATAACGAATACGTTTCTGAAATAGGTAAATTAATGTAAAATATATTTATTTATTCGATATGAAAAATATTTCATATTACTGAGGTAATAATTAAGGAATCAATCGTCTTTATTGCTCACACAAATTTTAGAAATGATCTACCAATTAATAAAAATATTACCCCAAAACCTATACCGCAAGTAGTGCTACACTGCCACGTATTCCAATCGCTCCAACCCCCATCGATTATTTTATAAGATATATCAAGTTGTTCACAATTTGCTGACCAAACTAACCATCCATTTTGGGTTGTGATTGAAAACCAGTAAAATATTAAAGGTTTTTTAGAGTGATAAGTTAAAATTGAGACATTTTCTCTTATTACTTCAAAGTTGTGCTCATTATAAATAATAATAAATTCAGTCCATGTATCAAATCTCACAAGGGCAAAATCTGTCACTGCGACAGCTAAAGTTTCCGCTTTGGGTTTGGTGTTTATAAGAAAATATAGACTGTTACCTCTATCACCTATCGTTAAAGCATAGTAATCTATTAGATCTGAAAATTCGTGTACAATTAAAAATATGTTGTAAAACACAAGACTAAAAGATAAATTTAATAAACTAACTTGGAATTGAAAATAATGATATTATTGCTACACCGTCACCTCGGAGATTTAATGTAAGTTTTTCATTATATGGATGTCTATATAAATTAAAATCAATTGGAAATAACTGAGTTACATGTTTTTCAGTAGTATTAATAACTAAACATTCATTTTTTGGAAAATTTAAGCCTATAGGATTTTTATACAAGGATTCAAATGTTAAATATGTCGTTTTAAAATATGGAAATTGGTTAACTTTGACATCAAAAATATATGATTTATTTTTAGTATGACTTAATATAATTTCGTTATCGCTCATTCGTATCCAAAAATCAGTCCATTTACTGAATGAAATATTTTTATTCATTCCATGTTCTAATATAACAAATTTATAACCAAGAAAATTTTCGTATTGTAAAATAATGTGTTTATTGAAACCAATAAGTAAAGAAAAATATTCTGAACGAGTTATATTGTACATTTTCAGAATAATTCCATCTTGAAACAAAGGATTCCATTGTTTAATATTAAAAAGTAATCCATCTAAAAATATATATATATATATATATATATTTATATTAATTAGTATTGATTTATATTTAATTAACTGCGAAATAGTAATAGATGATTTTAATTAATAACATAATTGTTCAATTTTAAAGCATAACTTAATAAAATTATAGTCATAAAAAATAATAATTTTTATAATAATGATTCTGTTAAAGCAAAAATAAGAGAGAGAGCGTTATTACTATCATGAGTTTAATATTTTCTTTTTTAAAAATGTAATTTTCTAGTAATATAACCTGAGCTTTTCCACTGAGGATAAACATAAATGTAGCTAGATTTACTTCCTGGAGTTAAAATAATAATAGATTCATCGCGTTTAATACAATCAGGTATATTACATAAATCAAATTTAACATCAGTAGTTAAACACCAAAGACCTAAGATTTTATTAAAAAAAATAAAAATAAATACATAGAAAAAATTAAAATCAAAATATAAAATAATATTTCATAGTATTAAAAATATTAACCTGCAATATTTTCAGTAGGATTTCTACAAAAATTATTCAAAAGTAAACTGTTATTAATATTTTTAATGTTCGATAATTCAGCCTGAACTGAAAAACTATTCCAATGTTGACATGGTCGACCTGATCTAATATATATATATATATATATATATATATATATATATATATATATATATATATACATATATATATATATATATATATACACATATATATATATATATATATATATAAATATATATATATATATATATATATATATATATATATATATATATATATATATATAAATATACATATATATATAGAAAGAGTAAAAATTATATTAATTGATACCGAGACACATTTAAATTTCCATAATAGTCTATTCCAATTCCACTGAATTTACAATCTTCAGATTTTGAATTACATGTTACTTTTTTAATACCATTTAAAGCTTCAATAAAACATGATAATTTTGTTTCATTATAAAATTGTACACAATAATTATTGTATTTAATTATATTATTATTAATTAATAAATTTAAAACCCTTTCATCCGACCACGATAAACAAGGATAACCTAGAAAGATAAAGATCACATTTCTCTAGTGGTACTTTTCAAGTAAAAAGAAATTTTATAAATATGGTACCCTAATACAATATAAGTCATAAAAATTAAAAAATATTAAACCTTCAGCTGAAATCCAATTTTGAGGTTTTTCTTCAATATCACTTGTTAAAGAGCTTGTAACTATAACGTCTAAATCGTTATCTGAACAAAATAATTTCCAATAAATTATTTCATTTGAACCAATAGAATACCAACGTATTTGTTGAAATACAGGGTTCTTTAAAGATATAATTGTAGTCCATTTGAAATCAACGAGATAAAAAATAAATAACTCATCATTGATAAGTGTTAAAATATATTTATTCCACTTAATATAACTTGATATATCAAAACAATCATTTTCAAACAGAAGATGATAATTTGAATCATTTATATTTTGGAAATATACTTTATTTTTACAGTGCTTTGAATCTATCATGACGATAATTTTAAAATCATTCAAAATTGGCACTGAAATAAGTTCTAAAAGTATAGGATGGAAACCTTTTATTTGAAAATTCAAGATATAAGAATTGTTTTCTTTTTCGAGAGGCCATTTCAAATAAAAATACGGATAAAATGTTACGTATTCGTGACATTGAGTTTCATGATCACAAAATGGAAAATACCAAAGTAAATTTCGTCCGACAAAACTATAAAATAGATTAAAATTAGTATTTTTCCACGTGGAATTCAAACAAAGTATTTCCTCATTTAATATTATGATATCGTTTTGTTCGACAACTAATACAACTGAAAAAAGATAAATTTAAATGAATATATTTATTCGTAATTTAAAAAATATATGAGTACCTGATGATATTTTTTCATTATTCCAAAATAATGAAAAAAATGTGTAATCTATTTCATTCAGTAATGATATTGAAAATGCTTTTTGGTAACATATTTTTTTTCTGGTTGATATAGAAATAGCTAATAAATAATAAATATTAATTTAAAACATCCACAAAAACATATAATATAATTAAATGTAATATACTTTTATTTGTTATTATAAATTCAAAGTCTATGTTCCATAATTTGAAGTCTAATGATGAACTTGAAGTTCCAATATTTGTCAAAATTAATTTCCCTAGCGATGAATCAGCATTCCATTTTTTTATAGCAAAGGTGAAATTATTTATATCCAAATTCAATGACGCAAAATTAAAATAAGAATCGTCCAAATGTGTGGATAACACAACACAATTTTTAATTTTACAAAACCATATATCACAATATTCTTTTTGAAAAATATTGTTGTAACTATCAACTTCAACATAACACCAAGGTCCTATATTAAATATTTATTAAATAATAATCTATAATCTATTATTTTTATATCAAACGAATAGATTTCACTTAAAATATAAAAAAGAAAAAAAGTTAAATATTATTTAACGCCAATACGTGTTTTACCTTTAGGATCATTTGAAGGGTTACGACATTTATAATTTGATAAAACTTCATTAAAAAAATTATGATCATCATGTTTAGAATCATAAGAATAATTTAAATTCTCATTTTCTGGGTTTCGATTCCAACTTTGACATTCATTTCCAATAATAGTTTCATCTATATTACCAATATATTCAAAACCATGGTTAGAAACCTTACATTCTTTAACATTGGAATAAAAAGAAGTCTTGAAGATTTCCACATTATGATCGAAGTTCCTGATATATTTTGATTCATTAAATCTTTTTTTGTTTGTAAATGAGCCGGAGTAATCAATTTCAAACAAATTAAGATATTTCAATAAATTATTATAAATTAATGTTTTATTCAATTTCATATCATATTTGTAAATCGAAGGTAAGGAAGATATTTCTTTAAATAATATAATACATAAAAATATACACAGGATAAAAACATGTCTAATATTAATATTACCTGTACGACTATTCATTTTTAATAACCATATATATAAAAATAACAAAACAATAATTACTAAATTTAAAAAAACATTTAAATTTTTAATATATCTATATCTGTTATATTAAATAATTTCTATACAACCTTTGTAAAACGTAAAAATATAAAAAAAAAGATTAAACACTGTTTGATTGCATAAATTATAAAATTATATATTATTTTTCTATAATTTAATATTAAAAAACTTAAAAAGATATATAATAATTTTACTGTTCGAATATAAATTAATAACTTATTATATCAGAAATAATAAAAAAATATTTCTATCATAAGAAATATTTTTAATACTTTTTATTTTTATTTAAATAATACACACATGTGGATAAGTTACACATAAAACAACTAAATTAAAATATAAAAAAAATAATTGACTTCCAAAATAGCTAATAATATAATAAATAAATAAAAAAATGCATGTATTAAAAATGAACGAATTCTTAATAAAGTAATAGAAAATAATATTAGAAAACAATTGTTAGTTTTTAAACAGTAATTAGTTTTTTGCCATAAATTAAAACAGTTGATATAGAAAAATGTATAATTTGAACATATAAAGCAAATAATATTTATATATTAAATCCTAAAAATTATAAGTTATATTTATAATTTTCAGAATGTTGTATACAATATGTAATAAGTATTTATTATAAATACAATTTATAAAATTTTAAATCATATTTATCTTGTTATAATCTTTTTATGAATACACAAATTTACTAACCTTCATATTTCAATAAATCTTTGGTGTCAATGCATCTTGGTCCTTTATTCACTGCTAATAATTTTTCGATGTCATCTTGATTGATATCGCTAGCCATACAATGACCAGATGGCTCACATAATAGTAACTGAGATTTTTCTATAAATAACATAATTTTGGTAAAATTTATTTAAAAAAAAATAAAGAAAACAAAAAATAAATAAACACCATAATCAGATGGGGGTAAACATTCTTGCAAAAATACAGCTCCATCTGAATTTCTATTAGATATAACTAATTCAGGTATACTTTTATACTTAAATTCTTTACCATTAACTATCATTATATACATATTTTTTTCTTTTTTTATTTGGTACGTTTTAGGCTTATAACTGTAAAAGAGTTTATTACTTATAAAAAATGATACAATAATTAATTAAACATGTTTAAAATATTTAATAAATTACTTGTTTTTGGTACAAACATCTATACAATATACATCATATTGTTGATCACACTGACGAAGTATAAAACAACCAGGTTTATTGGAACGTTTATCTTCCAATTTATGATAAGAAAATTCTCCACTAAAATCAAATAGTTTTTAATGATTACAATTTTAAATTAAGATACTAAATTATATATATATATATATATATATATATATATATATATATATATATATATATATATATATATATACCCAACAGGTCCATGGCATTTAATTGAGTGTAAATATTGTAAATTTTGTGATATTAAATCCCGACAAATATTAAAAGTCCATTTTATCATAAGCCTGAAATGAAATAATATGAAAAAAATAAAAATTACCACTGAAACATATTCCATAAATATTTATACCTGTAATATCCATCACATAAACTGACAAAAGAATACATATGAGGTTTCGAAGAAAATGTTATATATAAAGGTATACCATTTTTTCGACTAATTTCAACAGTATTATTATCGTTTTTCATTGACATAAAACACAAATCGTCAATACTACATAAATGATCCCACTATAATTAACATTAAAAGGGCAATAAAATTAAATTATAGTATGTATTTTATATCAAAATCGATTTTTTTTTAATTTATACCTCTTTTCGCTTTTCATAACATATTCTAAGACCAGGTTGATCTTTATGAAATGGCATAATATATAATTTAACATCATAAACGGAATTGTTTATTTGCATGTGAACATCATAATCTTCTGATAAATAATTAGGCGCTAATGAATCTAATTGTTTTAAGTACTGCTCAATAACATAACTAAGAAATGAATAAAATTTAGAGAAGTTAAATAAATAAATTAGATAAAATGAAACAAGTAAATAAATACCTTGCGCTTCTTTGATCCTTTTGTAAATGTAACAAAGTTGAATAAATTGGTTTTTTAGTAAAAATAGAATGCTTTTTTGTTATTTCTTTTGGTATATATTTTTTGTAATCTTTAATTAAATTTTGAGGGGATTTCAAATCTTCTATCATTACTCTATACCTGAAGTAGAACGCATTCATATATAATAAAGAATGATAAACAAAATACGTAATAAAAAGCTTAATGATTTAAAATAAACTTACATATCTGTAATTCCTAAACCTAAAAGTTCTTCTCGATGCTTAGAATAAATTATTTCAGGAACATTATTATCCAGAACATCTTTCCTAGCTTGATGAAAATAATAACAATACGCTTCTGCATCAAGTTGCCTTACACGGGTTAAACTCGGAATCTAAAAAAATCAATTACATTTTTATCTCTTTATAAAATTTATCGCGCGATTACAATTTTACGGTTCGCAGACTCTAAAGAATAAACCAGCAAAGGTATATTTACATATGTGAAATAAAAATCTATAATATAAATAATACATTATTTAGTCTAATGATCTTTGTATTTTAATATTACATTAAGAGAATCTCCTTCATATATTAGAAGTAAAAATATAGAAATATAAACTTGATATTTGGCATCGTAATAAAAAAAAAGAAAACATACCTTATAGCGTATCCTTAAATCTAAATTGACGTTTTTCTCTAAGAGGGCATTTCCGGCTAAAAATATATTGGTATCTTGTTTTCTTAGTGCAAAAATATGTTTCAAAAGAGGGCTAATTTGCAGACGTCTACAGACGATTTCGCATAACGTTTCGGCGTCGGTCTCGGACGAACACTTTATTTGAAGCGGTTTCTCATCTGTCGCAACGTTCACGTTGAACATGAATTCGCTCATCTTGCATACAAATTCGCGCCGTAACGAGCGTCAATACACGACTCTACTCGAATTCGCGTTTATTACTTTTCTGATCGCGACGACCGTATTCGTTCATCTGACTGACGGACATCATTTTTTTACAAGACGACACCGATCGCTTCGACTGACAGCTCTTGACACTTTTCAATATACATATATAAACTGCTATTTCTACCGTTCACTAGTGTAAACAATGCGATTCATAACCATAATCGTTATTTTTCTTATCAGTTTTAAATTTAGTGTTGTCGCGTTTGTATGCATATATAAACATAGGTATGCGATAAATAAATTTACATTTTAAATTTAATTTTAAAAAACATATTTTCGGTTTTTTTCCATTAATCGGTTAAAAATGTTTTTATTTTAAATTTTGTGTCAAAAACTTAAATTTAAAATAAATTTTTACCATATTGCATGTGCATATGGGATCCGTGATAGCACGCTCAAACGTCATTGTTTTGCTTATATCACGTACTCTCATATATCTAGGACAGTTAAAATATTATTGAAAAAATATTTAAACATAAAAACATAAGTATTGAAATATAAAAAATATATTATACAATTTTGTAAAAAAAAAACAAACCGTATCATATTGTATGTTTTTACAATTCTAATCTAAATCGTATAAAATTTCTTAAAAATAAAGTTTTTTATAAGTAAAACAAACAAGTTGTATTATTTATAAAATATGATATTATTAAAAGTTTTTTTGATATAGTAACGTCATTTTATATACAAACGTGATTAAAAAAATACTATAATGCATTTAGGTTTAAATTATAATCAAATATGAAACATGTTCGCAAATTAAATATTTAAACGTGGATATATTACATATATATATATATATATATATATATATATATATATATATATATATATATATATATATATATATATATATATATATATATATATATATATATATATATATATATATATATATATATATATATATATATATATATACAATTTTAAATAATTATTGTACATCGATCATATCTCAAGATTATATAGAAAAGATAAAAAAATTTGCACTTTGATATCGCTTATAGTCGTAAAATAGTGTGTTTATACGGTACGGGGCGGGAGAGCCTCGTGCGACGGACGACAAACGGTGAGCGGCGGTCGTTCTTCGTTGCAGTTTTGTTCCGTTTTATAGTTTAGTCGTTTGTTCTATTGAAAACGCAGTTTTAACACCGGAATCGGTATTTATTTTTCACTCGCCACTCTTTATATATCAATGCAATGCATTTTTTTTTCTATATTGTTCTTTTTCCTTTTCTCATTTCTTTTATCCTTTGTTTTCATTTTTATTCAATTGTCATAACCGACGTTCGTAAAGTCGGCCGCGCTCTTTTAAAGTGATCGCTCTGGATATTTTGTATTTTATCTGCTTTTTTTTTCTATAGAAATTCACTCATTTTTTTGGTTATATTGTCGATTTCGATGCACGTTCGTATATTGTTTTTGATAACATTGATACTAAATTAAAATCTTATTAATGGATTCGGTCTTCAATACAAAATAAATAAAAACGATGTAAATCGAATTTACGCTCGCTTGTATAAATTTTCAATAATATAAGTAATGTAAGAAACATGGTATCGGTTGCTTTAAGGTTATTTGGATTTCTGTAGTAAAAAGAATTATTTTTTTAATATACATTCAAATTTTTTACACGATATTTTTACGCACGATTTTGAAATAACGCGGTCCCCACCAATAAGAATAAATATATTTTTTTACATGAGTATTTTGTTTCAGCACTAATTCCTATTTTTTTTATTACATACTTTTATATAAGTTTCATTTGTCTCTTTGTCTGAATGGAATTTTTCGACGCTTCCCGATGTCTGATTGAGCTGAAACTTTGCATACTTGCTCATTCAATGACAATATAAGAATCGATTAACAGATTTTCAAAATAACTGACTAATTAGTGAAAATTAATTATATCGCTTTTATTATATACTTGCCACTAATACGATAGTAATTATATAATTAGTTAATAATACATACGAGTGTGTTTTTTTAGAAAAAAATATTTTTATACATATCTCTAAATTTACCATATGTCGTATGTATTTACACGATGTTTTTGCTAAGGAACGTATCTACCATGTAAAATGATTGTTAGCTGTTTATGTTTAATGATTAATTGTATTTCTATATTAAAACCAAATGCATTATAAAATTATTTACCTTGTTATATTTTCATAATTTTAATTATTTAAGGTGTAATTTTATTATTTTTTTTTATTAAGCTTACTTTAAAATTCCATACATATGAATTTTTCTATTAAAAATATTTACTTTATTTTTGTAAATGGATTAAAATCTTAAAAATATTTCAACATTAAAATGAACTTCAGGTAAAAAATGCTAGGCGCATATTTTGTTAATAACTTTTTAAGCACATGTTCTTATTTCCAGTTGTTTTTTGTCAATGCCAGATGTGCTATTGAATACCTTGAAATACACCTATACCTCGCTTAACAGCCTAGATAAATACCACAAAACTTGACTGCAAAGCAAAAAACCGTATAACCTTTTCATTAGTGTACCCTTTTAGTTGATTGTCTTCTCAGTTTGTATCCCTAAATACACAACATATGTGCGTGTCATTTAAAAGTCAAATATAGGCAGTAAATTAAAATATTAATTTAAAAAGCTAATTTTCAATTTGGAAAGCTGTATAATACAAAATCGAGAGTTGGAGTACAAATGTTTGTTTTTATAGAATGAAGAGCAAAAAAAAGAGAGAAATGGTTTACAAACACAAATGTTTCTTGTTTTTTTTTGCTCATTTTATAAAAGTCGTCATAAATATATCTTTTATATAATATATATATATATATATATATATATATATATATATATATATATATATATATATATATATATATATATAGTTTTTAAATTTTCCGCTATTACAACTTTTTTTTGTGTAACCCTAAATTGTCCCTCACGTACCCCTAGGGATACGCGTACCACAGGCTAGGAACCCTGGTATAAGGAGTCAATTATTCCTTGTTCGAAATAGAAAAAAGCTTTTGACAATTTTTTTGATGTTAGCTGTTTGGATACAATAGGCTCTGTCTTTTCATCAAACATCGACAGCGAAAAAAGTTTTTTTTTACCATTATAGCGAAATATTTTAGATCGTAAATCGAAAACGTACTTTAACTCGTTGACTGCGTATGATGCACCGTTTGTGTCATGGAAATAGTCTTCCAAACGCTGTGTGACTTGACAAGTGCATATGTGGGGGGGGGGGATTTAACGTTGGGTATTTATTTTATTCTTAAAGAAAAACGATTGAAGGATATTTATAATTCTTAGAGCTAATTGCTAATTTATTTAGACATACTTATAATGAGTATTTTAATGTATTTATCAATATTTTTTAGATAATGGCTGATTGGAATGACGATTTTGATCCTGTGAGTATTTTTTCATTGCTAGTTTATTTAGACTACATATAATGAGTATTTTAAATGCATTTATTTAATTTTTATTTAGTTCATATGTGAAAATATGGAAACACCTAACACATTTGAAGAGACTCCTATTGATGCTGGGCGCGATCTTCAAGCTGGTAGAGGTTTTCCAGCGTTTTCTGCATCGATGGGTATTTTTTCGTGTTTTTATATCGAATTTGATTTTAATTTTTTTATAATGATTTAATTTATCTTATATTTTTTGTAGACGATAATGAATATTTTGATAATTCTGGACCAAAAAATTTCAGAGGAAGAGGTATTTTTAACTTGTCTGTTTGTGTGATTGTCAGTTTATACCAAATAATTTTATTACGTTGCACTAATAATGGTTTTATACATTTAAAGTCAAAAACGAATTCATTTCTATCCATGTTTTTTGAAAACATTTTATTATTCTGGTTAATTTTATGTATTTGTTTAAATATTTATTGTTACCAATTTTATACTTTTTATTTTGCATTTATAACTGAGTTAGTCAATAATTAAGTTGAATCAAATATTACAATTTATCTTACCTTAATTATAAAAGTACTGCTCTACTTTTGATGAAAAATATTGATTAATTGTAAATTGCAATTGTATTATAACATACAAGAAATAATTCTTATGTTGTTTATTAGTTTTTTTTTACATTTTTGTATTACTCTATTTTTTAAGCTAGGGGTCGTGGTGGAAGAGGAGGTAATTTTAGAGGAGGTAGAGGTGGGGTAAAAAGATTTAATGGACGTATAGATGATAATGATTCATACAAAGCTTTTGAAAATGATGGTGAGATCATAATTCAAAATACAATTAAAACATGAATTAATTGTATTTTTAATTTTATTCTAATTTCATAGCAAACCATGGTCAAAGAGGCAGAGGTGGTAATGGAAGAGGTAGAGGTAGAGGAGGAAGAGGTTTCTAAACACATTTTTTTTTAAATTTAATATTTAACATTAACTAATTTAAAATAAATATATAAAAATTCATAGGTGGGGAAAATACTTCAGATAAGCCTCGAGAAACTTATATTCCGCCAGACCCAACAGAAAATGAGAGTGAATTGTTTAATGCAGGGATTACAACTGGAATCAACTTTGATAATTATTATAATATTAGGGTCCAAGTAAGAATATATTTAATAAGTTTTATTTGAAATTTCATATTGTGAATGTTTTAATTATAATAATAAAATAAGTGTTATCAATTTACTATTTTCTGATCATATTATTTAAATATATATTTCATGATCTTTTAGATATCTGGAGAAAATATTCCACCTGCAATTGAATCTTTTGATCAGTCAGGTTTAGGGAAATCTATTTTAGATAATGTAAAGAAATCTAATTATGTTAAGCCCACACCAATACAAAAGAGAGCAATTTCTATTATTTTAGCAGGGCGGGATCTTATGGGATGTGCTCAAACCGGATCAGGAAAAACAGTAAAAAAAATATTTATATTACTTTTTTGTAATCTGATATGAATATGGTTTTATTCCACATGGACAGTATGTTTGAAAAATCGTCACAAATACTTATATAGCTCCCAATTTTTTCATTAAAATATTATTTGATTTATATAATATCATTGGATATAATAATAATGCTTTTTATACACTTACGTATATTGATAACATTATGCATTTAATATGTAAATGAAGTTATTTTTTTTTAATAGTCTCACGAGTGACCACAGCCTACTGGTCATTCGCGAAACTATTTTTAGTTATCCATCAGATTGCTATGATTCAATCCATGTGATGTAATTCTTCGTTAAGTGACATCGGAAATATTTATGTGTAGACATTAATGTTTAAAATACCAGACTTGTAAGCTTTATTTTGCTCGTAACTACAACTCAAAAATTTTAAAGGCAATTTTTTTATTTATCACTATTCACAATATTCTTTCATTGTGTCTGTCACTTGCAATTTAAGTTTAAAATCGCCTTTGGTGAGTGAAAGTTCAGACCTCTGTTGGTATAGTATATTAAATTTTGATATCGTTTTTTTAACTTATATTAAAATAAAGTTTTTTTTGTATTACGACTAATTTTATATTTTGTAAGCACTTTGTATCTTTGTATTATTCTTTATTATACACATATTTTTATTTTTCTACATATAATTAGTTTCTTACCGTATTTATAGGCAGCATTTTTACTACCTATTATAAGTAAAATTCTTGAAAACAAAGATGATTTGGTGATATCTGGGAATCATTGCCAACCACAAGTAATAATAATCTCACCTACTAGAGAATTAACAATTCAGATATATTCTGAAGCTAGAAAGTTTTCTCTTGGATCAAGAATCAAAACATGTATTGCTTATGGAGGAGCAGCAGTTCAACATCAATTAAAGAATATTATGGTATTTATGCTTTTTTATTAATGTAGATTATATATTTTTGTCGAATTAATATTTCTTTTATTTTGCAGCAAGGTTGTCATATTTTAGTTGCCACTATAGGAAGACTTTTAGATTTTGTGGATCGGAAGCATATTAGTTTTGAATCTACTAAATTTGTCGTACTTGATGAAGCAGATCGTATGTTAGATATGGGGTTTTTACCTGGTGTTGAAAAAATTATGTCGCATTCTACAATGCCAAAATTGGTAATATTTTTTATTTTATTGTAAAATGTATTCATTTATTTCTATATTTTTCCATTTTGATCGCCAATTTTATATTTTTTTAGGGTGTTCGTCAAACAATGATGTTTTCAGCTACATTTCCTGAAGATATTCAACGTTTAGCATATCAGTATTTACATAATTACATATTTGTTACTGTTGGGATTCTTGGAGGTGCTTGCACAGATGTGGAACAAATATTTTATAATGTAGATAAGTTTGAGAAGAAAAATAAACTGAAAGAATTGCTACAAGATTCTGGTAATTTATATTTCTATATGGTAAAAGTTCTTTACGTTTCCTTATTAAAAATTGCAACACAGACCTGTATATTTTCATTCCAATAATCGATTAGTATATCAATATCAGTTAATTTGATATTTTTTTTTAATAAAACAAAAATTAATTTGTTTTTAATTTTTAGATACAGAACATACATTGATTTTTGTTGAAACTAAACGAAGTGCAGATTTTATAGCTGTCTATGTCGCTGAAGGTTTACAACTAAATGCTACCAGTATACATGGTGACAGAATGCAGAGGGAAAGGGAAATTGCTTTATCAGACTTCAAATCTGGTCGTTGTAATATTTTAGTGGCTACTGCTGTTGCAGCTAGAGGTTTAGACATTAAAAATGTATCACATGTGATTAATTTTGATTTACCAAAAACTATCGATGAATATGTACACCGAATTGGAAGAACTGGACGAGTTGGTAATCGTGGTCGTGCGACATCATTTTATGATCCTGCTTTTGATAGTGCCTTGGCTCCAGATCTAGTTAAGATATTAACACAAGCAGAACAAAAGGTTCCAGATTTCTTAACAGGCAGTGTAATTGGGGGAACTTCACAAACACAAGAATTTGGAGGTGAAGATGTCAGAGTATGTATATTTTTGAATTATTTTTCAACTATATTGTCACTTGTGATATTATATATAGTTAGTTGGTCCTGCATTGAATCATATTTTAATATCTAATGTGCATGATTTTATTTGTATTTAAAATTAATGTTTTGTATTAATTTTATTCTAATATTTATATATGTAAACGTTTTATTTTTATATATTTTTAATTCTTTATATTTTTATAATTTCAGAATCTCAACGAAGGAGATGTATTTAATGTAGAAGACAATTTTAATTCAGATGAAATGTGGTGAAAAAATATATTTGTTACATTACACTTCATTTTTTAATCCATTTTAAGCGGATTTTCCTATTGTTAGAATTGACTCTAAAGGAGACATGTGATATTTTTTGTTTGATTTTATTTCTAAGTTCTTAAGAAAGTTTGCTTTATAGTTATTAATTACACATTAGTTTTGCATATTAGTATCATACGTTTGGTGTTACAAATTTATAATACATTAAAGACATGTGTTATGTATAATTAAAAGACTTCTTAATTCGTTGATCGATATGTAAAACGAATTATTTTTTTGTTTGACATTAGTTTGTATTGTTAAGTGGTTAAACTTTACATTTTTTTCCTGTTAATGTGTCTTATTTACGCATTAGTTCCATTTAAAATTTTGTTAGTTAGGTTTTTCACATGGCTGTGGAAACTTCGTATTATAAGTAATTCTTGATAATTTTGGAAAAATATAATTTTATTAAAAATATATTTCTCTATTTGTGTAATTTTTATTTTATTTCTAAGAGACGTTTTTTGGTTGTTTTTGTGTGTGTTATATATACTAGTATCTGCTAGTAAGCAAAATGAGGTTTATTCGATTTTCTTTAATTTATTTAGGTTAAATTATATTTATACTTCCAAAAAATTATTTTTTTCTCAGTTTCTCGCTCATATCAAAAACTATCACTCATTGAAAATATGTTTATAGACAAAAATATTCTTAAAATTATTCGTTATAAATGTTTTATTTATAATTTACGTAATCATGTTCAGTTTCTCTAAAATATTATAAGGTTGATTTAAAACAAATGAACAAGATTATTGAATATATAATATTATTACAGATTGAGTCTAATGAAATTTAATTATATTTTGTTTATTGATAGTTTCAAGTTGAATACATATATTCGTATAAAATAATTTTTGTTCCTTTTTCAAGAAATAATTAAAACTAGAATATTATATATTTTGAATACCCGATCAGTTTGAACGTAAATTTAAATAACGATGATATTTATAAATCAAAACTCGTACAAAGGTTCTGATCCCAAAAATACATTTTATAAAAATTGCTTCGAAGAAAAATATGTTAATACCAGATGATATATTGAAATAATAAAGACCATTTTGTTTTATTAAAAAAATGAATTGTTTTCTATCTATCAAAAACTAGAAAATATGTCTGCATATTACATTTTCAACAAACTTTAATTTATTATTTTTTAACAAAAAAATATCGAGATATCACCAAATATTTAATCTATTATTATATGTATTATAATACAAATATAAATAGATGACAAAATTTCAATAAAAAAATGAAATAAATTTCTAGATAAGTAGAAATTGTTGAAGATTTTTCACTCATTTCTGAAATGAAAGGAAGATTGGATTTTAAGTTTTGATACGCTATTGGATAAAGAAATAATGAATCAATTTAAAACAGGTGACAGTTTTGAAATAATTTTAAATATATTGTTAGATATTTGATCAAATATTTAAATATAAATTTTTAATCGTATTTATGATAATGATATTATTTATAGTGAACAAAAAACTTTTAAACGTGAAAATTACGTAGTATAGAATTTATTTTGTTCTTTGAGAATAATTGTTGTTTTATTGAATAGTCATTATTTTAAATAAAAAAAAAAAACATTAAATGTTTTCTTTAAATTGTATTGGTGAATAGTTGTTTCCGTACTGATAACGATTGTAATATTTTTTAGCATTAGAACCATATCACATCTAACTGGTAACTTTAATCAGAAATCAGTCAATGAACTTTTATCTGATGATTTGATAAAGTGTTAACTTAGATATTTCGCTCAGTATAGCGATCCTTTTTACGTGTGAAATTGGTTTATTTTTTTAAAGAGTTTTATTTTAGTTGATCTGGAAGTATTTGAAAAGTTGTTTGCTGGTAAATTATAATGTTGTAAGTATTATAGATTAATTATTTTTTTCATCTCTTATGTATAAGTAAAGATGTATATTATGTATGTAAGAATGTGTAATTATCCAAAACTATTTCTTCATGATATATATATATATATATATATATATATATATATATATGTGAGTGGGTGTGTGTGTAGAATATACATTATACAGCGGATTATTTCTACCATCCATATTCATTGACGTTTCCCAAAATTCGAACTTTTTCGGTTCTAATGTGATTTCATATTTAAGATTGTTATTCAAATTGAAAATATATACGTGAATATGATATCCATAGTTAAATTTAATATGACAAAGACATCAATGAGAAAATAAATTACACAATAAAACCTTATGTATACGATTAGTATGTTATGTTTCAAATAAGTTTTATTTTTTCATTAATTTGATTTTACGTCACCATGTGTACAAATTGGTAAATAAAGGGAAAATGTGTTTTCAGGTAGATTTATTTCTAATATTTGTAAAAATCTTAACATTTTTTTCTTTTATTATATGTATTTAATTTCATATTTAGTGTGTACTTTTTAAATTAAGCTTGTGCATTATTTTTTTGCAAATCCACATTAAATATATTATTATCTGCAAAAGTTTTGCTAATTATCCATGTTTAAGAATCTTCTAGAATCTTTTAATTATTAATTCTTATGAATCGTTTAACTATATATATATATATATATATATATATATATATATATATATATATATATATATATGCGTTACATGTCATTTATAATATCTATATCTTTATTGAATTTATTCGTTGTATCGATTTTTGTATTTATATTTTTGAAAATTTAATTGATTTTCAAATAAATAGGTATATTAAGTGCTATTATGTTTGGGTCCATGGTATATAAGTTTAAATTGAAATCCAAATATTTAACTATTTCCTCAATAGGATAATGAATTACGATTACTGTAGATAACATTTTTAGATTTAATTATAAATATCTCAATTATTTGGAAATTTTATCTGATTCACATGAAATTAAATCTATAGCACTTCAGAATTAGATAATAATCCATATTAATAAAAAAAAATATATGTCATTGATGAATTTGTATATGTAATTGAGACAAAAGTTGTACACCTATAATTAAGCTTTATTATTCTTTTATAAAAGAATGAAATCACCACATTCTTAATACATTTCAGGATGGGACATATTTTTTTTGCATTAATAAAAATTATAATTACAACAATAAAATTTGATCTATTATTTAAAAGTTTACAATATTATTTTAGAATATTTTTTATGATATTATGAAAATTTTATAATGTTATTGAATAAAATTTAATTAAATTCAAATAATAATAAATAATTATATAAGTTTTTTTTCAGTCCAAGTAGTTATTTCAAAAAAAAAAAATTTTAATCAAGTAATAATATCCAATATCTTTGATCAATCTTGTCTAAAGGTGATAGTTTTATCGTTTATTGGTATTGGATGAATTCTTAATAATATATATACCACTCTGCAAAATCGTTCATAACAAAATTATGGAGATAAATATTATATATATATATATATATATATATGTACATATATATATATATATATATATATGTATATATATATATATATATATATATATATATATATATATATATATATATATATGTACATATATGTATATATATATATATATATATATATATATATATTTACCCTATGAGCACTACATTAGTAAGAAATATTCCTAATGTAAACCAGTTATAACATTCCGGACATGTTGTTAATGAACTATTATAGATAGTCGTGTAAATAACTCCTGCAAATAATGGAACTCCATTTTCAATGGAAGTTGCTACAGACATAATATGTGCAGTTTCTCTAGTATCAACAATCTTCGTTAAAAGGGCCTTATTAACAATTGTTGAAACCGCTCCAAAACATGAAACAATTGACGCTAAAAACAACGTATTTTTTTTATTACTATTTTTATTAATCGTTAATATGTAGTTATAACCTCAATACATAAATTAATTTAAAATTTATTAAAAAAAATATATATTTAGTTATATTTATATTAGTTTTGTTAATAGTTGTAAATATTGAATTATCGGTATTTTAGTTTTATATCTTACCTAAATACATATGCCATGTTTTAAAAGCACATAGTATAACTATGCATTTGGCTGCCGAAGACAAGAAACTTGTCATCGATACTAAGGGATCTGATAATTTCAGACATTTTTGTAAAACCAGAATTGTTATTATTTGACCAATAACGGTCATGATTATCGTAAATGAATTGTTCAATGTATAATCGCTTAATACCCATTTTAATTTTTCCCTGGTAAATAAATAACCCACCGTTGCTTCTCCTTGCGTTCCTAAAATATTCAAAGCGCTTGTCGTTAGAACAAGCCATATAATATATCTTCTATAATTTGCACGTCTACTGCAGGAAGTCCGGAATACAGATTTTACTAAATCTTTCATAAATGACAATATTTTAAATTCGTTTTCCTTTAATTTAAATAAAACTGTTATTAATATTTTAATATGATAAAAATCTAATTATGTTTCAGTTGACTTACAGTGGAATTTGGTTTAAGAGATTCTTCTAAAAATATTATAATACACATATTTATTATACTTAGAACTACACATACACCGTATACACCTGCATAATTAAAAATATCAAGAAAATAAGAGCTGAATATGTTTCCAAATAATATGCCTAATAGCAATACACCTTGGAAACGGGTCAGTCTGAAAATGATCAAAACATTATAAATACTTATTGTTCTTATTCTAACACCATTTAATATTACAAATGACACCTTGAAGAGAGTTTTTCTGTTTCTGTAATATCAGTAATGTAACATATTGAACATGTGACCATTGTACTAGCTCCTCCTGATATTGAGTATATAAATGATGCTATTAGTAAATACCATGGATCCCAGTCTCCTGTCATTATGTATATTAAAATTGTAGTAAAATACAAAATGTGGCCTATAAATAATATAAAATAAATACTTTTTATTGTGATAATGTAGTGGAAAATATTTGATTAGAATACTTTCAAATAAAAATATACAACAGAAAATGGAATATAGAAGTGATGACGTCAAAAATATAATAAAATAAATTAATATTAGTAAAATTTAAAACACTTATAATTGTGTAATTATATATATATATATATATATATATATATATATATATATATATATATATATATATATATATATATATATATATATATATATAATTAAATTGTAAATATAAATAAGCTTTATTGTTCAAATGCCTTGAGATGAAAATTTTATATATTGCCATAAAACACTAAAAATCTAACATATAACTTATAGTTTTCAATAGTATGGTGATAAAAATTAATAAAATACTTGTATTCATATCTAAATTAGGGTTTTAATATAATTAAAAGTTTGCTTGAATATATCTAATATATTTATCTAAAGAATTTAGATATGAAAAATAATTATTTAATCTAAATTTATTAAATTTCACTTTAAATGATAACAAGATAACCGTTATTTTTATGTTATTAGTAAAACTGTGTGAATTTGAAATAGGTTTTAAAGTTGTTAAATGAGTCTTACCAATTTCGGACATGAACATTATTGGTTTTCTTCCTTTAATATTCGATAATGGTCCCAAAAATAAACAAAGTATTGCTAAAATTGATCCTTCGATCATGAATTTTGCCATGATTATAGGTGTAGCTTGCTGTTGCAATTCTTCTTCTAAAATTCCTGTTTCATCTTCATGTGAAGAAATCAATGACAAGCAAGTGGATTCGTTGTATTTTAATTTGCATTTTTTATATATTATAAGATTGTTTATAATGCAAGCTACGAATTAAAAAGAAGTCAAAACAATATAGTGACATGTTATTTTTATTTAGAAATTTTATGTCGTACTTACACGAAAGAGTATTGCCAAAATAAAATATAAAAATTGGTAAATCTACCAATCGACGATATTTGAATTCTTTTAACGATTTCCAACCTTTATCGAAAATGTTGCTTGGGTTCATCATATTTATTTTTTTTAATTATATGTCTATAAAAAAAATAATATACGAAGATTATACGCCTTTCAAAAATAAAATGAATATTTTTAAATTAATCTAAATAATATACAAAAATCGATATGTTTAAAAACGATCTGATATTATGACAATATAAACATGGTATTGATGATGATACTGAATATTAAATGAAAAACTACAAGAATGATTGGAGATTTAAAAATCATTTTATTTTGTGATGGCAATCGATTCTCAATAAGATGACACGAAGAAGAAATATTTATGATTCATTGTTTAAAGTTTGATTTACTTGATACATTTATCGTTATAGTAAATAAAGTTATTATGTGAATATTGTATGTTGAAGTAGTGATTTATCATTTTTGTTTATTTTTTATTATTAAAATGCACTAATAATTTTACAATATTAAATATTTCCTATTGAAACAGATAAAACTCAATACTATGAAAATTTTATTTAATCCTATATATATATATATATATATATATATATATATATATATATATATATATATATATATATACATATATATATATATATATATATATATATATATATATATATATATATATATATATATATAATGTTCAATTATGAGTAAAAATATCAAGTTCTATTTTCAGTCGATTAAATTACGTTTTTATTATACATAAATAATATAGATTATATATAATAAGTATTTATTATTGCAACATTATTACTTTCGCATACAACTTAGTTGCACTTCTTTACATTGTTAAAAATTATATATTTTTATCTCTTTCATATTTTTTTATTACTTTTATTTCCTTAATTAAAACAAAAAACATATTCAATTTTCATTTACCAAGAAGGTTATAATTAAAAATACAAGATAAACATTAATTGAATATTTCACATACATATGGTATTTAATTATGTTTATATTTAACCTTATATAATATATCTGGTTCAATTCATTGCTCTTAAAAAATATGAGTCAGGTTTATGGGAGAAAATTTGAATATCGCATTATTATTTTTTAAGTATTTTTGCATTGCATTTCTTGATTATATGATATTTAACATATATCAATATATGAACAAGTTCAAGTATACTTATCTCTTAGCAAATTTATATTCATATTGAACAACTTATTTTAATCTATTTTTTTTTCATTGTCATTCGAAATTATTCAAGTTTACCTTTCAGCGTAAAATTCTTCATATATATATATATATCCAATTAATAAGACTTCCAC
The DNA here is from genome assembly GCA_024500535.1 of Leptonema lineaticorne. Taxonomy (NCBI): domain Eukaryota; kingdom Metazoa; phylum Arthropoda; class Insecta; order Trichoptera; family Hydropsychidae; genus Leptonema; species Leptonema lineaticorne. The sequence continues at coordinate 7,263,695 of JANIJI010000009.1, forward strand.
GTCTGTGTCAATGCGAATAAAATATAATATTCGATTATTTTTTAATCATAAATCACTTTAAATTATTAATTAAAACAATATAAATTTTCTAATAACGCGTAACGTCATAGATACTGGTTGATTGCAACAGAAATGGACATGAAAATATTCAGTTAATATATTTAATCGTACCACACGTTATTTGTACAACAATACCATCGTTACTGATATCAAAGATTTCAAGTTTAAATCTGAGTAAACTATAAAGTAATGATATAAGTTATATTAGTAATTCTAATTATTGTTTTATAGCTAGCAGTTTTATTACTCAGCATCATCATGTCGTATTATGCATTTTTATAATATTACTATTATATGATTGTCATTCATATAATTGTTGAATATATAAATGTGTAATATAGTAATTTTACTTTAAATCAAATATGAAATGCTTATATCATTTTTTATTAATTTTACACATTTTTTTGATATATGACATTTAAAAATATTATCATTTTTTTATGAAAAAAAATATTATCATTAGATTTTTTATGTTTTTGTATGTAAATAAACATTTATTATTATCATACTGATAAAACAATAGTTAGAAATTGAAAATAACATATTTATTAACATACCTTGAATGAAATATATTTGATTTAACCTGATGGTATAGAATGTTAAAATGAAATTTGCTAATTTTCTTGATGTTTTCAATACAAAAACTTATCAGATAAAAATAACAAAATCTTTTTATAGGAGAAAATTAAAATGAATAATAATTGGTTTATAGTGAGATGTGATACACATTTATTACCTTTGATTTGAAAACTGTCGTCATTGGTAAATAAGTGAAAATATAAATATGGTGAAAATTTGGACTACTAAACTTCTTTCAAAGAAAATTCATTGACTAATGATATTCTAAATGATCCATTGTTATCATATATATCGCCCAATTATCTAATCTGTGAATTGATTAAATGAGAAGTATAAAAAAGTATTAAAAATAAAAATAATAATCGATAAAGTAGTCTAAAAATTGGGTTTGCTAATAGATTATGATGAACGATTCAAATTATTCAAAATCCTAAAATTCTTTTGATATCGCCACTTTATGATTAGTAAATATTAATATTAAAGTGGCTATTTTTATACTTTTAAGTTCACAGTTATTAAATATATTTCGAAATTTTATTTAAGGACGATGTTCCTTAATAGTACCTCAATATGATTACAAATATGTTGTTCATAGTTACCGATTATAAAATACTTTTACCAATTAATCGTTATCAAAAGAAGATTAGATGTACTTCTAGGATTCAGATTTTTGGATATTGTGTTGGCAGTAGTCATACTGTGAGTGCTTGTCTTAATTTGAAATATCATGGACGTTGTATTGCTTGTGCTCTCGTTGGTTCTATTTGTTTCTGGTAACCTTTCCTTTGGTTTAAGTGATTGATTCAGTTTAAAAAAGCTTTGTACTTAAGCCTTGATCCAAGAACTAGAATCCTAGAGTATTAAAATGCCCAACTACGTTGGTGTTCTTGAGATGGGTACATAGTCGATACTAGAGTATTGTATTTCTTAAAAAGAACATATCTCTTTTGGCGGAGTATAGTAATAGCTTCTTTTCTTCTTTATGGATGTGAGGTTCCCTTTATTTTTGTCTATTTTCCTTTTAGTAAACCTTATGAACTGTATGTTATTGGTGTTAAACGTGCTATTATCTATTTGTCTGGTGCACCTTTCATAATAATTTTTAGCACCAATTTCTACTTTATTAGTTTAAATTAAAGTATTTTTATTAATTCATTAATTCAAAATGGCGTCCCCCTATTGGCCTTTTGAATTTGTTGAATAGCCAGAAGTTGCATGGAGCCAAATCAGGCGAATATAGTGGTTGCCGAACGATATGAGTAAAGTTTGACATGATGCATTATCGTAATTAAGAATCCAAGAGTTGTAAAAACAAGTGAAACTCAGTGAATTACAATTTACCCGCCTTTCTAATGTCCGGAAATTTTAAATAACAATTTCACTTTACTTTTTGATCATAGTAGTATATATATTAAAACCAAAAATATTTTTAATGAAAGTATTTATTTGAAAGTTCTTTTAAAAATCTATGTTTTCTTTAAATTTCTTATCTGTAATAAGATTTATTATTTACACACTTTTAATTTTACTTGCCTTTTTGTCTAAGTGGAATTTTGTAATCAATTTTTCGAGCACTTCCTGATGTCTGATTGAGCTAAAACGTTGCATTCTTACTCATTCTCAATGATAATGCAATAATCAATTAAGAGATTTTCAAAATAACTGAATAATTAGTAGCAATTAATTGTATCGCTTTTACGATATAATTGCCACTAATAATGCGATATGACGATAATACAAAAATATTATTGTATTATTAATAATGCAATGGTACGATTGTCATTGGTAATACAGTAATACGATATAAGTGTTTTTTTTTAGAATTAAAATATTTTTATATAGTTATATTTTAAAGTTTTAGTATATAATAAATTAAACAATAATAAAACTAATCTTAGTTTCATAATAATTGGACAATGTATTATCTTTTGTATATAAAACTACTCAAAAAATCGATAAAACTCTCTTAAATCATTTGTAAAGGTTGATTATGAATTAGAATGTTATTTTTTGTAATGAAATTATTATCTAAAACGAACATATTTAGTTGAATAGTGATATTATTGACATTTTATATATAATTTTTTTGTAAATATAATATTATTTATTAGATTAATACAATTAATAACAAATTTAATTAAATAAAAATATTCATAAATTAATAAAAATAAATAATTATTAACAACTATATTTAATTTTCTTTAGTCAGTGGATTACTTTGAGCGTCATAATTATTGTCTATAGTTTCATATTCATCCGATGGATATTTTTTGTATAAGAAGTAAATAATGCTGTAAAAATTATGAAACATTAAATAACGGAATAATAAATGTACGATTCTTAATATTTTATTTTATTTACCCCATTAACAAGGCGTTCAATAGACATATGCTCATTGTCAACAAGTTAAAAGCTCCTGGCAATGTCAATAATGTTGAATTATACAATAAAGTGTAAATGGGTGCTGACATCAATGGAAGTGCTAGTTCAATACATGACGTGAATGATATTACTCGAACAATTTCTTCATTATCAATAATCTTAGTTAAGAAAGCTTTACTAATAGTCGAAGAAACATTTGAGAAAGATCCAACAGTAGCGGCTAAAATAAATAATACGATTCCATATTTTACATATTTGTTTCACATTAATGAAAATATTCTTCTTTTATTTACCCAAATACATGTGCCACGATTTAGTGACGAAAAACGTGATGAAGAATTTAAATGCGGCAGATGTGTAACTCATTATTAAGGTTGATATATCTAGCATATGAAAGTATTTTTGAAAAACCAATGTTGTCAATATTGTTCCAAATGCTGTCATCACAATTCCATAAGAAACGTACAATGTGAAATCTTTCAATATCCATTGTAACTTTTCTCTAGTAAATAAGTAACTCACTGTACTATCACCTTGTGCAACTAAAATATTTAAAGCATTCGCCATAATAATCAACCATAACATGACTTTTCGACCTTTCTCACGTCCCTTATTAAATGTGTGATATGCGTCAATGATCACTTTTTTAACAAACAATATTGATATATTTTCCTGAAAATCAAATATCGCTCTTGTTTAATTTGTATAATTAAATATGAATAATATTCAAATACATTAATGTTAAATCGATTGTTGTTAATTTTGCAAAATTTTATATTATAATAAGAAATAATATCTGAATATTAGATATCGAGTTTCCATTTAAATCATCTAAAAAAATAATGAAAAGAAGTTTTGATATTAGAAAATGTTTTTGTGATAGTGATTGATATTTTTTATACTCTTAAATCAATAGACATATTTGATATTGACAATAGTTATAAAACAAGAAACAAAATATTCTTCATATTACTTGACTATTTTAAATCTTTACTGATATCGAAATTTCCTGGTAATCATGTGATGTTTATGATCTTTTGGATTTGACAAACTAAATAAATTATTGTATATACATATATGATGTAATACAGATATATTTATAAAATTATTTGATATAGTACTGATGATATATTTTATTTTTTATTTAATTTAAGAAAATATAATGCTCTTTTTAACTCCAACATATTTTTATAATAATGTGATTTCGAATATTGTTATGCAAAATTTGAGTTTGAAATGTTTGAACAATATATTTTTTTATAATACTTACATATGAAATATTTGGAATGGATTCGTCGATTATAAATACTGAAAATATGTTGACAATACTTAAAATAATACAAACGCTAAATACGCCTGCATAACCGATAAAATTAAGGAGATAGGCGCTAGATATACTCGCGAAGAATACTCCTATTAGTAAAATACTTTGTAATATTCCCATTCTAAAAATACAAAATTCATAAATAGGCAATATTTGTAATTATTGAAAATTATTAAAATCCTGTGATTACCTAGCAGAACGATTTTCAATATTAGTAATGTCAGTAATATAACAATAAGCACTAGTCATTATCGAACTGACAGCACCGCTCAGTGATAATGGAATCGATGCAATTAATAAATACCAGGGACTCCAGTCTCCCAGATGTATATATATTACAGTTAACATGAAATAAAACAAATGTCCTGAAACAACAGTATAGAATTTCAATTTATATTCCTATGGTTAAAAATATGTTTAATCTTTAAATATTGTATTAAGATAAAGAATAATTCAAAATGTAAACATATTTTTAATCAACTTTGTTAATGTTTATATATTAAAAGAAATATTAATAACTGATTATATTTACAAAAATAACAAATCTTACCAATTGCAGAAGCCAATATAAGTGGTTTTCTTCCTTTTATATCGGACAATGGTCCCAAAAATAAACTTAACAACGCTGGAAATAATCCTTCAATTATTGTTTTACACATAATAATGGGTGTTGCTTGACGTTGTAGTTCTTCTTCAAGACTTAAAGTTTGATTATTGGGTGAAGAAATTAGACATTCACATATCGTTTCGTTATATTTTAATTTGCATAGTTTATATATTATAAGATTATTTATTACACTCGCTGAAAAATATAAATAATAATAATATATCTGAGAAATAATAAGTGATATACTGTAATGCTCTAATTATTTTTATCTTACCTGAAAGAGTATAGTCAAAAAAATATATAAAAATTGGTATTTCAATCAGTTGACGAACTTTAATTTGTTTTATTTTATCCCAACAAGAGGTATTCACTGCATCCATTTTAATAAATGTTTATAATGAATCTGAACATAAAAATGTTTTAATTTTATTAAAAAGTATAAATAAATTTATATATATATATATATATATATATATATATATATATATATATATATATAACATCATCAAAATTAATATATAGAACAATATAAAAAAAGCATTTAAAGAAAATTTATTTAACAAACATATTTACTAAATTTAATTATTATCAAATTTAGTCAATAATGTAAATGTAAAAAATAAAGTTTACTTCTTTTTAGACATTTCAAAAAATATCAATTATTAAATAATCATCAAACCAATATATGATTTCATTAATTGTAAATGTTTTGATTATAGAAAAAAAAGAAATATTTAAAATTATACAAAATAGTGAAAAAAGTTTTTTCAATTTAATTGAACATAAGTATTACATAAGAAAACCATAATATTTATTTTGATAAAATTATAGTCATCCTTACATTTTGCTTGGAATTTTGGATTTTGAAAGTATCTAATTGAAGCATTTAGTTGACGAATGTAAAAAGACACTTATAAATTGATAGTTTATATAAAAATATATTCTATATATAAAGTATGTACGTTAAAAATAATAAATAGTAAATAAAACTAATATTAAGTAATTTAATGTCAAATGCTTCCAGTTTGGTGTACTATATTAGACTGATAATAAAATAGTGACTAAAAACATCTAAAATGAATCAATATTTGTATACATACCTTTTAAGATACATAAAAAAGGTTTACTAAATAATATATATATATATATATATATATATATATATATATATATATATATATATTTAATTAATAATAAACTTATTGCTTAAAATCGAACTGAAATTATAGTGAACGAATATCAAAGTCATTAAATTAGTTTTTTATGTTACAATTTCATAATTCGTATTGATTTATTACGTATTGTTTTCTTCTTTAACTCAGGTTCGCTTAAAGGTTTTATATTATGTTAAAAAAAATTAAATGAAATTACTTTTGATTTTGTTTAATTCCTAAATATTTTTACTTTATTGTGTTTATTATAATTAATCTTTTTTGAAAAATACAGTTCTTAAATAATAATTAAATCATAGTGAATAGTTCTTATTTCCAAAATTGTAACATTTTATTTACGATAAATTAATTGTAAATAATATTTTTAAATAAAAAAAAAATTTATTACAAACCCTAATTAATATTATAAAAAATATATTTTGTAATCATTCACACTTGAAATTATTTAAATAAAGATTACCTTTGGGGTTAAAGTTCTTAAAACATTCGTTAAAACAAAAGCACCAATAAAGAAATATCAAATAAATAATATATCAAAATATAGTCGTGAATTATATAATATAAATTTTATTTTGATATTTGTATTTCTTTTTTAATATTTTTTTTATCACTCACGACTTTACATAGTTTGATTACGACAGAAATGAATTTAGTAATGTTTGATATGATACAACAATACTATTTATAATGATTTAAGAGGTATTGATGTAAGTATTGATCGATGTAATGACATAATTTAACGCATTGGTCACAAATATATATATATATATATATATATATATATATATATATATATATATATATATATATATATATATATATATATAAACGTTACACAATACTTTTGTCAAAGTACTGAAAAATAAAAAGTTAGATTTTAGTTATTCGATGTATATTATAAAATATTATATTCAGAAAGATTTCATTTTATTAATAAAAAATAATAACCTTCTCCTACATGTTTTATGTGTATATAATGTAATATATAAATATGTATTCAAAGTTTTATCTGAGAACATAAGTTGTCTATCATGTGTAGATACAAATAAAATTAGTCTTATATTAATTTAATATAAATATTCATTGTAAAAATAAATATACAGATGGAGAAATTCAGGCTATCATATTAATTAAACACTGTTAATGGTAGTGAGAAAAATTAATCTATTTTTTATAATTTTCATTGTGTTATTAGTTTGGTGTATTATAAAAAATTAACATTTTTACGTTCATCACTATTCGATGTATAATAATATAGTTTCGGATTTTAATGATAGTTTTCCAAAAAGAATACGAATTTTCAACGTTAAAGAAATATAACAGAATTTTTTTTAATTATGGTTATTGCAATTTACGTTATAAATATAAAAAAATAATAGATTATCGTAATATGAAACGTTTGCTTATATTTCTAATTTTACTTAATGTTACAATTATATATTGTAAATAAATTGCGATTACAGCATTTTTTATTGAGAAAATATTGGAGTTATAAAATAATGTTTTATACAAAAATAAATATGACTTCGAAATAATAACTGCTATTTTCAAACAAATTTCTTGTTTTAATTTTTTAATACTGGTTATATAAAATATAATAAACATAATAATGTTAAATATAATGATTGGTTTTCAAAATTTTCAGTCAGTTTTCTGAGTTTAATATTTCATCTTGTTGGTTTATACTCATTATAGTATATTCATTAGATGGATATCTTCTAAATAGTATTTCCACAGTCCTACAATATAACGATGAGTTTTATTAAAACTATTGAACAAAAAGAGTATACTATTATAATTTATTTTACTTACAACATTGCGAAAACGCTCAACAAGAAAATGGTGGCTGTTAAAATATTAAAAGCTCCAGGATATGTTAAAAATGTTTTTTCATACAATAAGCTGTAGATTGGTGCAGATAAAAGTGGAATTATGACTTCTAGAGAAGATGTTAATGAAAGAACTTTTCCAGCATCTTCTGTAGAAACAATTTTTGTCAAAATTGATCTATTAATCGGTCCTGAAATTGCTCCAAAGCTAGAAGCAGTTGAACCTGAAAAGTAAGATTTCATTAGAATTCAATTTAAAGAAAAATAAAAAGAAAAACTATATAAACCAATGGCATAAGTCTTATAAATGTTGAAACCTTTAAAAAAGTGAAGAATTTAATTATGTATTAATGTAAGTAATATTATGCGTAGTAAAAAAAGATACTGTTCTTTTTAATAAAAATATAATAATATATATTCATATCTACCTAAATACATATGCCATGATTTGTTTGCAGCAGCAACAATTATAGCTTTACTGGTACATGAAATGTAACTTATCATTGATATCACAGTGTCTGGTATATTAAAAAGCTTTTGTAAAATAAAAGCAGTTATAAGTATGCCAATAATAGTCATGAGAATTCCGTAAGCTGTATAAATCGTGTATTCTTCAAGTTTCCAATTCAATTTTTCTCTGGTAAATAAGTAACTAATAGCAGAATCTCCTTGAAGTACAAAAATATTCGCAGCACATGTTAACATAATAAGCCATATTATGGCCCTGCGATAATTTGCACGACGTATAAAACAAGTCTTAAGCATATCGATGATCAATCTGTAATTGAACAGATTTATGCCTTCTTGCTGTAAACAAAACATTTTGATGTAAAATATTTGTTACATTAAATTTGCGATAAAGTATGAACATGTAAATATAATAAAATTTTACATTAGGATTAAATTGAAGGGATTCTTTTAATATTATCGTCGTGAAAATATTTAATAGACTTATTATACCACAAAATCCATATACTCCCATATAACTGATGGAATTAAAAAGATAAGGACTGCTCAACGATCCAGCCAATATTCCAAGTAATAATGCACCTTCTAATATGCCCATTCTAAAAAAAATATGTATATATATATATATATATATATATATATATATATATATATATATATATATATATATATATATATTGTATATTTTTAATAATATAAGTATATGAGATAAAAAATAATAATTTAAAGTAAAACCTAATAGATCGATTAGCATTATTTGTAACGTCACTAACATAACAAAATGAACCAGTAATAATAGAACTAGTAGCTCCAGATAAGGAATAAGGAATAGAAGCTATCAATAAATACCATGGATTGAATTTATCTATCATTAAGTATCCCAATGTTAATATGAAATAAAATAAATGTCCTGGAAAACAAACACAGCATGGTTAAAATAAGAAAAATAATAATTAATATTTAAAACTAATTGAAAAGAAAATTTCTAATAATATTTTACAACTATAAATTAAATTGATATTTATATTAAAAATTATTTTAAAAATAAATATCGTTTATGAAAAATCATTTTATTTTATTATATTGCTTTAATGATATATTTTAAAATATATAAATTTCTTATAATTAATATTTACCAACTGAAGATGCTAATATTAATGGAACTCTTCCATTTGTATCTGACCAGGGCCCCAAAAATAAGCTCAATAAAGCTGGAAATATTCCTTCGATCAAAGATTTACACATAATAATATTTGTAGCTTGTGGTTGTAATTCTTCCTCCAAACTCGATGATACATTGTCCCGAGAGGAAATGAGTAATGTGCATATTGTTTCATTATATTTTAATTTACACAGCTTATATAAAACGAGATTCCCATATACGCTACCTACAAATAAGTTAATATTGATAAAATACAATACTATTTTCCATATATATGTGTTATTTCTCTTTACCCGAAAGTGTAAAATTGAAAAAATATATGAAAATTGGGATTTCTATCAATTGTCGAAAATTAATGCATTTATTTTGGTTTCTATTGATGTTGTTTGATGTTTCCATTGTAGTTTTAACTTTTTTTTTAGTTTATTATTTATCTCAAATAAAAAATAAAGCTGTAAATCATGCATAAGTGATAAGATATTAAAATATAGTGTATCATGCACTTTATATATTCACATAAAGCGTTTTATAAAAACTAATATTTTTATATTATTGATAATAAATTATTTGAATTTTGGACTATTAAGATATTATATACAACTTTTCTAATAATAATAGAAAATAATTAAATGTTCATTATTCTCGTATAACAGCAATTATATTAATATTTTAATTAAAAGAATAAATATTGCTGGAAACACTTAGTGTTTTTATTGTACATTTATATTATTTAAGATTTATGTTAGAAAAGTAAATGTAAGTGTTTTCGAAATATTTTAAACAATAAATTTTAATTATTATAAAAAATAATAAATATGGAAGACGCATATATATATATATATATATATATATATATATATATATATATATATATATATATATATATATATATATATATATATTAATGAGTCAATGAATGTTAATGAATAATAAAAGAAAAGGAAAATAATAAATAAGTCAAAGGTGAAATTTACGATTAGTTAAAACTGAGAAACAATTATGCTTTTTAATTGACGTAAAAAAAATAACAATACACCTTTATAAAACCTTGACCGAAAAACAACAGCTTTAATAGCAGATAAAAATGATTTAATAATAATTAAAAAAAAACAAGGAAAAACAAATAATAAAGTGAAAAGAAACATATTTTACCACTGGGAATGTATATTTCGCTTTCTGAATATAACAAAAACGTTCGACCAGTCACAAAGAAATGTGCAAAAAATGACGTTATTGACGCATTCTAAATACATTTATATGGTATAAAAATATTTAATGACACGAAGTAAGAAATCGCAAATACCGAGTTTCTTACTTTTTTTTATTACGATTTCTATTATCACATTCTGTTTGACAACTGCAAAACACTAGCTCGAGCAGAACGCACAAATATGTAATTTTCTGATTTGAGACTGGATTGATAAACGTAAATTATATGTTTGAATATAGAGCAACATAATTAATTTCAAGATAATGTTTATCTTCAGATGAATAGAAAAATGTTTTCAGTCCAAGTGTATATTTGGTTGTCTTGAAATTTTCCATTGTTATAATTCTATATGTATTTTTAATAAATATTAATGAGTTAAATTTATGGTAATCGATTATTTAAAATACTTTTAAATATTTTCAATGACTTATCATTATGAACTTCAATAATTTTGAAATTCCTAAATACTTTAACATAATTATTATTTATATTAAAAATTATAATATGAAAGGTCTTATAAGTTTAAAAAATTTGCAATAAAAATTATTGATTCTATGTATCACATTTAGTATCAATGTTTTTTTTTTCATTCAAATATGAGCATATTAGATGATTTTTGTTTAAAAAAATAATTTCGTTATTGAAATAAAAATTTTAATGATATTTCATAAACTTTATATATATATATATATATATATATATATATATATATTATAATTACACAGAAGAAAGCTAAGAATTTGTATATTTTAATATAAAATGTGTTATGAATGAAAACTTCTTTTTTATATTAGATTACATTAAAAAATAATTTAGTCAATTTTTATAAGCGAGTCAGTAAGAATTAAATTAAAGATTTTCGAAATTATTGAAAAATATTATTTCGTAATTCGAATTTCAGATTATCTATGGCGAAAAGGTAATAATCGTCGGCGTATCGAGATTCCGCTTGTCACTCGAACCGGGTAGCGTTGTCATTGCGTTAAAGCGGTTTGTGATCGTTTCGCTGTTTTTGTAATTATCGGCATTTTTTCATTACACTTTTTACTTCGGCATTATCGTCTTCATAAATTACAGCAGTCATGGTAATATTTTTTTGTTAGTCGTTTTTCTCCGTGAAAATACTATGTCTAACCTCATACTTTCGTTTTGTTACAGGCTCGACGTTATGATACCAGAACTACCATCTTTTCTCCCGAAGGTTATTTTTTTTATTTTTTGTATAGCTTGTATTATATTTATATTATAGTGTTGTACAACCTTTTTCCCCACTGCAATGCTAGTTTTCGATGTCAATATTATCTTTCTTGAAACATAGAAATTACTCGCATTACATTCTTTCACTAATAGTGATTTCTTCATATGAATTGAGCCGTAATTCTATATTTCTTTATATTAAAGTAATTTGTTCTATTACGTCTACATCTATATATTTCTACCACTGAATACCATTAAAGCCTTATATTGGAAAACATCAGAAACAAAGTTTTGTATTTAATATATTTAAATTTATGAAACACATTTTAGGTCGGCTTTATCAAGTGGAATATGCTATGGAAGCCATCAGTCACGCCGGGACATGTCTCGGTATTTTGGCTAATGATGGCATTTTGCTTGCGGCTGAAAGAAGAAATACCAACAAACTGTTAGATGAAGTTTTCTCTTCAGAAAAAATATATAAATTGAATAAAGATATGATGTGTAGCGTTGCTGGTATCACATCAGATGCGAATGTGCTGACCAATGAATTGAGATCAATTGCACAACGCTATGAAATCCAATATAAAGAGTCAATTCCTTGTGAACAACTTGTTTCTGTACTCTGTGATTTAAAACAAGCGTACACTCAGTATGGAGGTAATTTATGTTTTTATATTTAATTCATATATATATATATATATATATATATATATATATATATATATATATATATATATTAAAATTTCAGGTAAACGTCCATTTGGTGTTTCTATTTTGTATATGGGCTGGGATAAACATTATGGTTTTCAATTATATCAATCTGATCCTAGTGGAAATTATGGTGGATGGAAAGCTACATGTATTGGTAATAATAGTGCTGTAAGTAAATTTATCATACACAAAATATTATATAATGTTTTTTATGAAACGCTAATTAAAAAACGTGTATAATAGGCACAACAATTTGTCGTGTTTTATATGAATCATTTTAATATATAATATTTTTATTTATTTAGGCAGCAGTATCAATTTTGAAGCAAGAATACAAAGAAAATATTGATCTTAATCAAGCGAAAGCCTTAGCTATCAAGGTTTTAGTTAAAACTTTGGATATGACCAAGTTAACGTCTGAAAAAGGTAAATAGATTAAATCAATAAAATAATAGTAACATAATAATATTGTCTACAATATATGTAATGTTTTTCTTATGCATTTTATCATTTAGTTGAAATGGCAACATTGACCAGATACGGTAAATTTACTCGGACAAATATTTTGTCCAGTGCAGAAGTCACTAATTTAATTGAAGCCTATGAAAAGAGTGAGGCTGAAGCTGAAGCAGAAAAGAAACAACAAAAACAACAATAAAATATTTTTTTTTGTATTTTATCTATTATTTTTAAATATAAGTAAAATATCATTGGATATTGTCTAATTTTTAATAAACTATTCGTAAAAATGCCTTATTTTGTTAACAAAATTTTACATACTAAGTAAATGTTTTGTATTATTAGTTATTTAATTTTAAATATTAATTAATAAGGGTTTGATTGATATAATTTAATTTGATTCACATTTACATTTTTTATTATATGAAAAATACTTTTCTAATTAAAATCTTTTTCTATCTCTATTTTATGTTTACCAATTTAATAATTTGATTATAAATTTACCATTAATTCATATATTATTTTTTTAATTTCAGATAAACACTATTGCTATTGATATAATTTGAAGTTTTTAATGATTTTTCTCAATAAGAATATGTTTATGATTCCTATAACTGACGGATTGATATATTTTAATCTAATTGCAAATATTTATTTAAAAACATATATTTTTCATATTATATATATATATAAATATATATATATATATATATATATATATATATAAATATATATATATATATATATATATATATATATATATATATATATATATATATATACCAGTAACATAAAGAATGTTTTGAACTTTTCAACTTTCAATATATATATATATATATATATATATATATATATATATATATATTGGGATTAAGTGATTATTAAATATTAGTTAACACAGCTAAATAATATGATTGATGACGAGTGTGGTAGATTATTATGAACCAAAAGTGGCAGCAATAAAAATTAATTGGAAAAGACAGCCAATCTGCATAATCTATTTAATAATACAGTCTGTGTTATCAATAATTCTTTAGTAATATTTTCAACATAAATTATAATTTGTAATATTTTATTAAATAAACTACAAGTGTGAAATAAAAAACATCAATTGAAATACGAGACATGTAATACAGAAGGTAAATATTTTAACCACATTATCATGGTCATGTTTGCATTAAATTAAATATATATATATATATATATATATATATATATATATATATATATATATATATAATATGAGTTTAGTTATAATACAAAAAAAACGTAAAAATTGATCAAAAAGTTATACTATTTTTGAGAGAATAACATCAAACGTAATTGACATTAAAACAATACTATTTTTTGTTCCCAAAAACTAAGGCACAGAAAAAAATTATCAACTTAAACACTTTAATTTCAATTCTAACACTTCGTTTAAAATGTAAGTTTTCTTAATATGTTAGTTATATACGAGTAAGGTTTTGCAAGAGTGAGATAATTTAGTATTTCAAAGAATATGACGAAATAAGATTGAATGAGTTTGATGACAAGTTACTTTGAAATATTCATTTCCTTTTTATATTTCCGTTTACTTGTATTAAACGTTTTATTGTTGATTTTCTTGGAATAAAATTTTTATATTCTTATCAGAATGTTGATATTGATAAACACTGTCAAGATAGTTCTCTACATATTTTTTCCAAAATTTTTCGCCTCTTATTGTTTTTAAATAAATATATCAATATTTGCTTTAAAAATATTATTTCGGTATATAAGCTGATTTTATTAAATGAAATAGAATTTTTTTTTTTATGTAAATCGAGTAATACTAGTAACTATTGACAAAAAAAGAAGAATATCTATCAGTCTCGTCTGTATTATTAATGATGGTTTACATATGTAAGAATAGACAACATTTTTCAAAATAATTTATTTCACTAAAGAATACAACAAAATTAAATTTGCAATTTGACATAATTGAAAATGAAATATGATACGAGTTGCCATGTAATTTAAAACATTAACCGTGGTATTTTTTTTGTGCATTTTTATGCGTTTTATTTAACATCTGCTTAATATACATACGTGTATGTAAACAAAATTAAAAATAGTTTCCTATCAACGAGTTTCGTCCTCATACCCGATTGGGTTGTATACTATATTAGTATGTAAATTACAGGTGCGGTTCAAAGATATAAAACAATATTAGAATGCGCAGAATAATTATCGAAGTTGAAATTGTTTAATATGATTCCCAATTTGAAGGTTAGAAAACGAAGAATATTAATGATTTAGAAATAATTTTTTTTTACATTTAAATTATTATTAAGTATTTAGAAAAGATTCAAAGATCAGTAAGTTGGTTAGACAGCTGTAATAGTTCATGGAAGAGAATGAACAAAACTGCTATTTACGATTATTTTTATCAAATACAAAATATATGTTAATTTTTGAATCGTTTAGATTAATATTCACTTCAGAATTATATAGTTTTTAAGCAGTATTGAATTGAAAACAGTCACAATCAAATATATATTATATACAATAGTAAAAAATCACATTCGACTCTGTATTTCTAAATACACAAACACGTCAACGACCCGTTCAATTATCCGTTACGTTAACCCAAGGTTGTGAACCTCTGCACGGCCGTCCTTTACTTGCGAACGGCGCCCTCTCCTTTTACTCGTTTGTTTTATTTTGAACGTGACTTCGGCGGCGTGCGGACGTTCCTTTCGATCCAATAGGAAACTCTCTTCAATCTATTCATTGAAAAGAAAACTTTAATGTTTCCGTTCGAAAAGTAAAAGTGATAAACGCGGTAAGTTACACTTTCACAATTTGTTTCACACGTATTTTATCCCTTAGGAATAGCGGTGAATATCGGGCGGGGCACATTTGCCATTTTTAAATAATAATGTTCTCTCATACTCTCACATATTTATATATATATATATATATATATATATATATATATATATATATATATATATATATATATATATATATATATATATATATATATGCGCGTGTTGCCCTTATATATCAATATAATATATTGCATATGCGTTCATACATGTCTTCCTTTGTATATGCATTTTGCTTCTTTGTTCTCTTTTTATGCGGTATCGTTTTATTATTTCCCACTTTTATGACGTGTTTTTTTTTCTTTTCTGTTTTATCTGTTATATGATGTTGTCTGTTTTTAGTAGAAAAGACGTAAATTTATGTGTAAACTCGTGGTCTTAATTTAGTTATGGACGTTCGATGTGATGATTCGATTCGTATTTTGGATTGTTTTGAATAAATTAATTTTAGAATATTATTTATAGTAAACATATCGAAAATAATTGTTTTACCTACTTTTATTCATTATATATTACAGGAATTTTGAATATTCGGCAGGTTTTACTATATTTTTTTTCAAATATGTATATTATTTTATATGTAATATATTTGAAAATTCTATTATGTATTTTTTTATCATTTATATGTGTGCTTCAGGAAACGTTCTTCATTACTAATATACGTGTATATATCAGTGTTTCTCAACGTTTTTAAAAAATATATCGAATATTATATATATATATATATATATATATATATATATATATATATATATATATATATATATATATATATAATATGTATGATTATAAAAATTAACAATATTGTAATCCAAAAATAATATTTTTATTTCATTTCTTCATATAAAAAATGCATTCAGTAACAAGTTTAAACTTGTTTTAAGTTGTTATATATTGTATTAACAGCTGTATTAAGGACTTGCGTCTTTCCGAATAGTCGTTTATTTATATAAAATTTAAATTAATACTTTATAGATTATTATAGGACATATAATACTTACTATAAATTATTTTTTATAAATTAAGTTATATATATATAAAAAAACATAGTAGGGGAAGAAAAGTGATTTTTCATTAAAAAAATGTTTTCTTTAACAAAAATATTTTAACAACCTTATCCATAAATATTAGTGAAAATTACATATTTAATAATGTATATAAGTAATTTTTATGTTATTTTATTACGATTTTTTTATAGATTTATAAAATTGTACAAATGTAAAAATGTTACGTATAATCAGTTATACACATCAAATGCGGCGATATTTACACTTTGCTTTATACAGACCGATAACTTTATATATTATTTTTTTTAATAACAAGTTTTTTCATATGTATTTTGTAGTATATTGTCCAGTTATTTTCTTATCATGACAGGTTAACATCGTGAGCAACGTTCAGTAATAGAATTATGACTCAGATCTTTTTCGTTTTATTAATTATACTGGTTTATTGTTCTTTTTTTTTGTTTTGTTTTATAATGTCACTTATATTTTATAAGTATTTTGTAATTACAGTGAATTAATTTACATTTTGATAATTTAATATGTATTTATTATTAAACATGAAGTTGAAAATATTAACATATTTTTCGTTTTGGATTATTTTCAAAAAAATAACAAGAAATATTGATTTTAGTTTTCTTGCCTCGTAGCCAACTATCGATTTTATATTTTACTTTTTTTAGTACTGAAATAATTTATGAGCCATTTCTTAACCCCTCGCTAGACAGACTGTTAAGTAAAAATGGTCTAAAGAAGAAATATATGTATATATAGCTGATTGTTGAGTAATCCGCTTATGCACTTATTATCTTTACACGAATATTTGTATTATAAGGAATATATAAAAAAAGATATATTTTTGGAAGGGAAATTCAGGGTCATCAACCTCGTGCGTGGGAGTTTTAAGTGTTAAGCAACGAATTTTATATATAATCGATATATACCCAACCTTTTTTTACACGGTAGATACGTTCCTAAGCAAACGTGTAGAAAAAAATCATGCAAATAAATGCATACGATATATGGTAAATTTGGGGATATGTTCCACAACTTAAAAAAATCGTGTAAGATGAAAAAAACTCCATACATTTTTGCAAAAAAAAAAAAAAAATAATGAAATCCATATTATATAAGTATTTATAAAATAAAATAAAAATATTTTTATTGTAAAGAAATTGAAATTAGTGTATAGTGAAAATTCAATTCATAAGTACAAAACGTATAAAAATTCCACTAATTGAGAGTGAGCAAATGAGCAAGTTTTCTGCCCAATCTGACATTAAAATGTGCACAAAAAAATCGATTACAAAATTCCCAGACAAACAGATAAGTGAAACTTATAAAAGTGTGTAATAAAAATTTTAGGGATTCGTGCTAGAACAAAAAATGCGTGTAAAAAAATATATTTATTCTTATTAGTGAACCGCGTTATTTCAAAATTATGTATAATAAATATGTCGTGTAAAAAAAGAGTTAGATGTATATTTTAATCCTTTAAGATATACAATGTAAAGTAAACTACATACAGGTATGTTAATAAGTTATGATGGTTCGTGTATTCATTTCCAATGAAGCTCATTTACGTTGTATAAAATCAGTTCAATTGTAATTGTTGAATTAACGATCAACTGATACAATACAATTTGGAAAAATACTCTTGTTAATATATTTTTGACTGGTTGATAAAGATTTTATTTATATTCATATCTATTTAATTATTATTAAAGGTTTTTTAACCAAAAATATATTAAATCTTTGTATTGTTTTTTTTTAATATTCTGACTGTTACATTATTATTGTACAAACAATACATATTCTTAATATTAAAATATATGTATTTTATAAATAAGTTTTATTTCTGAAATACATAATCTTAAAAATTTATATAACCTGAAATACAGTTTTATTGATAAAATTTTGTCAATGGATTATATTTTATGTATTATTAAGAAATATTTTTAATGCTAATAATTTACTTATTTTTGAATATTTGAATATTATATACATATTATCCAATTACATAAAATAATCAAAATTGAGATAACGAAAGCGTGCGTAAATTGTTGATATTAACCAGTTAAGTTAAATTGAACAATTGGGGTATCAGTATATGTTATAAAACTATTGTGTAAGATAGAGTGTTTTTTTTCATTATTTTCAGGTTCAATATGAACGAATCGCAGATTCTCCATTCCCAAGATTGTTACAACAATAATGGATCGCCCATTGTGTCTAAAAGCAAAATACCACAATTGAAGTCGACGAAAGTTATTGAAACGCCTTTGAACTTTCATAAGAGTCTAAACGAATCTTTATCTAGAACATCGTCTCGTGAAGATATCGCTATAAATTATGTGGAACGATGGAAAATGAAATATCAAGAATCAGATAGAAAATGCAAAGCTTTGTTGGTAAAGAATGAGAAAAGTTAGTTTCTTTTTTTAATAAGATGTTATAGTTTTTAGTGTATACATTTTTTAATTTTTATAAAATTTGTTACAGCTTTGAGAGAGCAGCGAGACTTAGAACGTAGATATCAATTATTGTTGGA
This sequence comes from Leptonema lineaticorne, assembly GCA_024500535.1. Taxonomy (NCBI): domain Eukaryota; kingdom Metazoa; phylum Arthropoda; class Insecta; order Trichoptera; family Hydropsychidae; genus Leptonema; species Leptonema lineaticorne. Next base: position 7,283,265 of record JANIJI010000009.1, read on the forward strand.
GAAAAATTCTCAAATCGAAAATCAATTACTTGAAAAAGACTCGAAACTTAACAAACTTAGAGCTGTATCAGAAAAAGTATATAAAGAGTACGATCAGCTAAAAAATCAATACGATGTCGAAACTCAGGCTATGCACAAGTATTACAATTTTTAATGTTATAGTAAATTTTAATGTCATCAATGTACATAAAATTTATTATCATAACTATTCACTGTTTCGTGTAATATTGTTGTGTAAACAGTGAATGTTAACATTTCTAGATGAAATCTATGGATTCTATTTTCAGGGCTATGCAAAGTGCCGGTCAGTGGTATCAACAGAATCGGAAATTAAAACGGCGCTCGGCTGCGCTGCTACAGAAGTTACCCCCTCAGGCTTTACAAGATTGGGATGCTCAGGATGCCGTCGATACCGGTATTGTTACATATCAAATAGCATGTTGGCATTTAAAATACGAATGACATTTGATTATTGTGTATAAATATTATTGATGATAGCTTCGGAGAGTAGCGCCGGCGAAGAATTGGATGGACTGAGGGAAACTGTTGCTGGACTTAGTAGAGAAGTTGCTACGTTACAGACTGAAATTAGTTCATTGAAGTTACAGGAATTCGAAGCCACTGAGTTGAACGTAAATTTAACACAAGTAAGTTGATGTATAATCGAAATATGTTTTCAAATAAATTCAGTAGAATTTAATTTATTTTTTAGTATATAAATTTTTTGTTGTAATTTGACATATTCTATTTCTAATTATGATTCAAAGTACTTATGAGAATAATTTATTTTTAGTCTACTTGTTAGATATTTGTTAAAGTTAATATTTAAGAAGAACTTCTTGAATGATTTCCTGGAAGTCATTATCTAATGATGAAGTCATAAATTGAATGTGTTTTAAACATATGTGTCTTTACAAATATATTAGTTTTCAAAGAGAAGAAAAATAAAATAAATGTATTTGAAGTATTATATTTTAAATGAACATTAAAATTTAGCGAATTTGATTGATATTCAATGAATGATGATTTTTTCGTTTATTTTAGAAATAGAAATTAAAATATATATATATGTATACTTGTCATTTCAGGAACTGGAATTAGAACGAGAAAATAATGCTAACTTAGAACGGCGTTTACAACAAGCTTTAGAAGAAAGTGAACGTAATAAAAGATTAGCTCGACATCTTGCAACGGAAGTTGCTATGTTTAGAGATCAATTGGAACAATGTAAAAATCAAGCAAATGAGTATGTATATATAACAATTTATTTTGGCAAGATATTTTTACGTATATTGTATAAGAAACATACTAATTGTAATTTTTTTTAAATGAATTCAAGGCCGATTTAATTTATAAAAATTTGATTTGATAGAATTGTGATTAACGAATTGTATTAACATTTTTATGTAATTTCTTCTTTATTCTATTTTCTTGATCAAATAATTTATAATTTCATTGAATTTTTTAGTTGATGAAACGAAAAAAAAGGTATACATTGTGAATCTGATAATTTTATTAATATTGCTTAACTTATTTATTTAAGAATGAAATATGCAGTTGAAACCGCAAAAAAAGAAAGAGATGTCCTGGCTGATAGAAGTTCTGTATATTTAGAATCATTCCCAGACTTTAAAGGACTCTCAAAAGAAAATGACGTGATAGTTCAGAATAATGAATCACTGTTGAAAGAATTAGAAAAACTCAGAACGCAGGTGGAAGAAGAACGAATACAACATGCGAAAGAAATTGACGAATTACATGTAATACTTATTAGATAGAAAATTATTATATACTTAGAAAATTTATAATTCATAATACTTATTTTATATGTTGTATTTATAGGAAAAACTATTAGATAAGGAAACGAGTGATGAAATGTTCATATTAGAAGAAAAATTAAATTTAGCTGAAGAAGACGTAAAAAAGGCTGTTGAGCGTGCGGAAAGAGCTGAAAAAATGCTCGAAGAGTTTGAAAATAAACGCAAATCTATGGCATGTAGAATTGCAAAATTTGAACAATCTAGTCCGAAGGAAATCAATGAAAATGACGAAATCTCCAAGATGGATAATGTTCAGAATATATTAGATGAGGAAATGTCTGTAGAAACTTCGGTTCCTTTACCTCCACCTATGATGATAGCTCCACCTCCTCCACCACCCCCATTACCTCCACCACCTCCTCCACCACCAGTACTACAAGAAGTCAATAAAACGAATAATAATGCAATTGCTGATATGGCGAGTATGCTTGGTATCAAACAGAATTCAACAACGAAGAAAAAGGCATCAGGAGGTATAAAAATACAATATAGAAATTATAATTATTTGTATTGTTCAAATGATGCTTCTTGAATATTTCTTTGATTTAACGATTATTAATTGTATACATTTTATGAAATATTTACAAACTGATAGTTTTAGTACTTTTTAAAATCTTTTGCAATTGAATTCATTTTGATAAGAAATTAACTACGAAATATATTAATTTTTATAAAAATAAAAATCATAAATATTTCATTATCAATTTATATAATTGTACGTCTATAGCTAATTATTGCACACAAAGAAAATAATATCACGTTATTTAATTTTTTTTATCATAAATCAAATTTACAAAAAATTTTATATTTATATTTTTTATAATAGGTGCTATAGATGAAATAGTAAATCAAATTAAAGGAGGTCGATTCCATCTAAAATCCACTGAACAAAGGGAAAAGAAGCCAAGAGAAGAGCCCGCTGCTCTAAAAGAATTACTTAACATTTTAGGAACGCTCAAAAGAAGACCAAAAAGTCAAAGGGAAAATAAAGATGCAACATAATTATATTAAATTCGTTTTTCTATGTATTATAAATTACATATTTTTACAACTTTTGACATTATTTTATGTGTATAATAGATATTTTTTTAAAGAATAAATAATGTGATAAATTTTAAACATTCTTTAAAATATATTGGAAATATTATAAATTTCAAAGTTAACATTTGGTGGCCAATAGAAATAATGTGGAACAGGTTGTTTTATAGTCGATATTTTTACGTTCATTTCACCTGTTGATAAATTTCCATAAATATGTAGTAATTTACTTTTAAAATATATTAATAAGTATGTTTAGTGTTCTTTTCGTGTTATATCTAATATGAATTAATATACATATGGTAAAATTGAATTCTATACACACCTAATAATCTTGAGAATTCTTTGAGCGTATCTGGATTTCTTATTGTGCTAACGATGATAACTTGACATTTTCGTTTAGCGTTTAAAAAATATTTTAATGTCGTTATTAATGCACTGAATATACTATAATCGTATACAATATCAGCAGCTATTATTATATCTGGATAAGAAATTAATTTTGAAGGATATTTTTCCACTTCTTCCCATGGTAGTTTTAATATTCCTAAAATGAGAATTTTCTATTATACAATATTAAATTTAACAAAATGTAGAATATAACAGATAATTGCTATAAAATCAACCCATTTTATAATTCGTGACTATAAAGATGATTTAAAAAAAATATTGAAGATTTTGAATTTATTAGAGAATAATGGGTTATTATTGGAGTGCTAGAAAAGCAAGGCTATCATATGGTTTAAGGTTCTAATTATCACAAGGTTTTTATTTCCATCACATTTTATGATTTTCAATAAAATATAATACTGAAACATAATTTAGTTACAGTCCAAATGCCACTTACCTATTTGATTGGATTCATTTCTATTTTTTAAATTCATTTTTATGTTTTCGAAGTTTGGGCTCAAAATATCATGATCAGCTGAACAATTTATTTGCAAATTCTCTTTTAATAATTTCAAAACAGATTCATGATAATCACTCATCCACATTTGTATTGGATTACAAAACTTGTAAGTAACGATTCCAGCGAGACCAGCGCCAGATCCCAATTCTAATACAATTTTATTATTAATGAAATTAAAATTTTGTAGACACCATTCTGAAAGAACTATGGATGCCTTAAAAATAATGTTTTTTTTTTGGTTAGTTTTTTTCTCTTTTACATACATATTTTATGCAGTGATGTAAATATATTATATTTTGCACCTCCCATGTGTGGAGTCCCGTAGTTCCATTTGATATTAAATTAGTATTTTCTTTTATACTCACAATGATATCTTTTTCTTTAGATATTCTATAATGTTTATAACAAAAGTCATGTATCGCAGATGTATTTTGTAAAAGGGTACAATAACTTGAATATACATCATCGTGTATTTCAATTTGTAAATTTGTAAGATATTCAATAATTTTTTTTAAAAAATAGATTTGATACGAAATGTTTACTGGCTTGTCTAAAATTGACGGGTGTTTGACAGTTTTTTCTAACAATACTTTTTGTTCGTCCCATGTAATTTGTTCTAAAATAGTCTGTAAAAGTTCGAGCTCTTATTAATAATTTAAATCTGATAAAATATAAAATTTTATATTGAAAAAAAACCTGCAACTGAATTAAATGCACTGGAAAACAACATAAAAATTGACAACTGACATCATCCATCACAAAACCATGTGCACTCGACAGCCAGTATTACCAACCTACTTATTTCTTACATAGTGCCAACTTTTTCAATTATAAAAATGAATAATGAATTATAAGAAATAAGTATTTATTTATTTTTTTAAATCTGTACCAAACGTGATAATAAACTTTAATTTACATTTTTAAAATGATTGCAATATAAGCCTTTTGTTAAAAATGGATCTTATTGCATTAGAGATTTTAATTTTTTAATCTTTTTTTATTAAAAAAATAATATTGCAAGATTAAATTTATTTTAAAAGATTTAAAGTATTACAATATATGCTAAATGATATCCATTAATGATATAGTTTATTTCAAAAACTAAGAAAAATATGAAATCCCGAGAGAATTGGATATTTATATTTTAAAACCGGAAAATTTTCAGTTTGCATATTGTATTTGTGTGCAGTAAATCTTATTACATTAAAAAGTAATTCATATAAAAAAGCTAATCAAAAAATAATTACTTATTGAAATCAATAAATATATTAAAATATAATGGAGTACAAATTTAGAATTTTTACTCGCAAGAACTAAAACTAAAAAGTGGAGATAAAATATTTTCAGCTGTGTAAGAAACTACATCTATAAAAGGTTTTCATTTAAGGAAAGTTATATGGTAAAATTTTATAGGAAATGAATTAACTAAAATTTCGGTAATATTTAGGGGTTGAGATATTTTAAAAATAGATAACACAAATGTATTAGAATAAATGTAAATTATTGCAAATGAATACGTATATTTTTTATACGAAGAAAAAATTATACATAAAAATATTATTTTTTTAGAAAAATAAAGCTATAAGAGTGAGTTGTATTTTTTTGAGATACCATATATTGTATAATCCATAACAATTTCAAATGTATACTTGTAAGTGTTTAGAGTTTTAATAATGTTAATAACATTATTGTTTATGAAAAAATAATAATAATGCATAAAATAAAATGAAATATACTTAATAAATATAGTTTTAAAAATAATATTTTATATAATTCTTTGTATATATATATATATATATATATATATATATATATATATATATATATATATATATATATATATATATATATATATATATATATATATATATATATATATATATATATATATATATATATATATATATATATATATATATATATATACTTTGCTATTGAAAGATGAACCAGAAAACTTTTTATTTTATCAATATCAAGATGTTTATTTTCAATTTCGAAATATTAATGGAAAATGAAATAAAAATGGAAATTATATAAAATTTGGAATTAAAAATTATAACAAGTCGTATATTTTTTCCATGGCTATATATAAATTTTAAGCTTTGAATTAAAATTTTAAAGAAAGTTAAAGAAAAAAGAATTATAATTAAAATTAATTAAGAAAATGCTACTAGAATCCATTAATTAATATAGAAATACTTTCATTTATATTGGCTTTTATAAGAATTATTTTTTTATTTTAAATAAAGATATGTATATATGTAAAAAAATATCTTAATGTTTGTTTGTAAAAGATGTAATTTAGAAATTTTAATATGAAAATTTTTAGTTTTTATTTTAACTGTGAAAACATTTTAAATCATATACTGTGTATTGTAAGTCATTAAATTATTGTGCTGTATGTAATAAATAAATGAAAATTAAATTATTATTCCAGGAGATATGATTGAACTGAGTCGTAAATGATTTATTTAATTTTAAAATCTCAAATACATACTACTATTGATATTCTAAATCATTCTCACAAAAAATATAATCAAATGGAGATAATAATGTAACACTAAACTATAATTAATACGTATAGTTTAGTAGATGACATTAATCTTTAGAAAAATTACAAAATCGTAAATTATATTGGATGGCGTAAAATGAACATATAATCAACAATAAATATATTTAAAGATAATTAAACAACTAACATAATTGTAATAACAGTAAAAAAAAAACAATGATTATAATAATTGAGACATTGACAAAATTGCTTTTGCAGAAATAAAAGAACGAAAGAACGAAACACATTTATTGTCAAAGAAAACAATGATGATATGAAAAATGCTTTAATTAAAATACCGTCTAAAAATATTCGAATTATAAAGATTAGCATTCGTAAATGAGATTCGCTATTCCTAATACATCTCTTTATATTTTACTTCAACGTAAACTAAAAATATTGTAAACCACTCTTCAAAAATTTATTGTAATCAAAGAAAATTATAAGGAATACATTTTTAAAATTTCCATTAATGGAAACTTTTAATGCCTTAGGCTTAGGCCATTTATTTGTCTACACTCACATAGTAGTTTTAATGACAATTACTGTGTCAACAATAGGTATTTATTATATGTATGTATTTATAATAATAATAATAATAATATATAAATATATATCTAACAATACGTAAATGTAGATAAATATACATTTCATTATTATTTCTACATGAAATCCAAAGTTTTTAATAAGGACACAGTAAGAGATTAATAGATAGAAAGGATGAAACTATTAATTTCGACATAATTTTAATTATATATATTTAAGGAAAATGTGCTTTTAAGTTTATTGAAGTGTGGAAAACAAATTTCCGCTAAACAATATACACCAAGAGAGTTTTATAATAAATTAATACCAACACACACACATTTATATATATATATATATATATATATATATATATATATATATATATATATATATATATATATATATAATTTTTAAGGAAAATAATTTTTAATTTATAATTATTTTTATTTATACGAATAGAGTAGGAATTCTATCAATTTATATGGGTTACTATTATTTTTTATAGCATCTTTAAGACATTTATTTAAGCAAGAATTATTAAAATAAAGATTTGTCTATTGAAAAATTTCACAACAAAATTAAATTTGTGAAATAATTTTATAAATAAAAATATGTAAATTTTAAATAATTATGCAATTATACGTTATTTAGTATTATATATATATAATAAACATTTTATTCGAATAAAATATAAAAAATGAAATTTTAACACAGCTCATATGAACTCAATACAAGATTTTATAAAAATTCCTATTTAAAATACAAAATTCATAGGGTAGCGGGAAATTAATATGTATCTAAAGTAAAGATTTATTACAATATTATCTTTAAGGCAATACATTTCTTACGCTTTATATTTTGTTAATTTATATATATATATATATATATATATATATATATATATATATATATATATATGTAATCTCCGATTGAAAAAATAATAATGAAATATATATATTATACATACATTTCAAAGTTTTCTTTATTTAAGCCACAAATGCATATTATTGTAAAAGCATCTCTACTAATATAACAACATAAGGAAGATCATTTTTTTAATGATTAAATATTACATATCAAGATCGTCTTCCTTTTTTTTCATCATTAAATATATATTTTCATTTTAAATATGGCAATAATTTTTTTTTTGCACAATAGACAACAAAACCAAAACGGCCTCGTTCTAAAACGTCTATTGCTATCATCATTATATTTTTATAAAATTCCGATAATAATTAAATTATTTATCTAACTAATCGTATATTAAATATCTACATTAAAGTGATTTTTTTTTCATTACAATGCACTATTTTCGTGTCTTTTCAAGTTATCAATTTTTAAGAAGTTATAACACAATTACTGCAGCGTATAATGGCTTTCATATATTTTTAGTGCATTTATGTGTAATTTATTATATTTAATACATATGATTTTTTATCAATTAAAAGTCTATACAATATTTTTAAGACATAAATAAATTGGAAAATATAAAAAGGAAAAAAAACGATGATTTTTCTATTTTCCAATAGTATTTTTTACGTATTTATTATCATGTATTGGAAAAATATTCATATTAGTGAAAAAGGCTGCTGAATCGATTCATAATATTTTTTTTTCATTCTGATAGGACGTCGTAATATAATATTTTAAAATACAATTCATGTGACTGCGAAAATCTAATGGAGAAAATGTGGTTTATCAAATAATTTATATTTATAAAATATAGGTATATAACAAAAAATGTTCAATTAATTTTTATTCGACTTAGATATTTTAAAAATTGTTGATGTAATAAAAGTTATCCAAGATATCTGTTTATTTTCTATATTTTCTGAATTTTAAAAAAATAGTTAAAATTAGGACTGAAAGGCATGTTTTTTTAATAAATCGTGAATATATTTTTTTAAATTGTTATTGTTTTTTTAGAAGTCAATATGTTTACAATACAACTTTTAAGTTGAAATTTTAAATATTTTAAACATTTCATTTATCTGATTTCACACATTGTTTTTGCTTAATGCGATAAGAAACCATTCCTGAGAAGTGACCTTTACGAGCAAAAAAGGTTCCCTACTTCTGGTATAATGTATAATAATTTATGATGTGTAATATATTTTAAAAAGATCTAAGTCGAAATGTAAACAATAAGCTTATATTATATTAAAAAAAAGAAAAAATAATTATATTTAATTTACAGAATATACAACATTGACGCCAAAAAAAATCAGTTTTTTTGGAAAATTTAGATTTTCACAGTCACTTATACATATATATATATATATATATATATATATATATATATATATATATATAAATGAGTTTATTATATATACTCCCATTAATATTCATTATTATTTAAAATCCCTTTTCTTTTTTTTTATTAAAGCATATTGAGCATCTGGTATTGTAATTTAACTTTACATCAACTAACAATATCATAAGAAAAAATGCCATCGAGATTTAAATTTAATGAATATTTAAAAAAATATAGCAGCCTTTGCTTATTTAACGAACATAGGAAAAAATACCACAATTTAATTTCTACTACATTTATGTATACGATATATATATATATATATATATATATATATATATATATATATATATATATATATATATATATATAATATTTTAATCATCACATTCTCAGTTTCCAGACAAAAAGTTAACGCCACATTTTAATAGTTCAATATGCACGTTTTGCTTTTGTGTATTTGTTATGCTTATTTTCAAAACATATAAATTGCTTACAATTTCAATGTAACATAGGTATTTATTATTATGTTAAACACGATTGTGTAAATTATGAAAAGCAGTTGTATTGAAAGGGTCAATTTCATTTAATATTTATATGAATATTAATCATTCCATTCAAGTAGATAATTCTCATGTCATCAATAATAGTTTAAAATATAGTAATTCAGTTTATATTTATATTGAAATTTTAAGCAATTTTTTTTTCTGTATAAAAACAAAACTATGGATAATTGTGTTATTGTTATACATAGACAAAAATAAAACCTTATGACCACAAAGAAACACAGGATAAAATCACTAAACAAATCTAGTCAATTAATCACTATCGATACGCATTAATTAAAACAACCTCTCTAAATGGTTCTTGCTATATCTCTTAACTATAATACACAATTTTAAAAAAATACGACATCTATTTACATATCCGTGTACATATACATCGATTTATATATTTTTCTTGTCTACTTCTTACTATGTCCCTCTAACGATCAAAACATATATTTCAGGGAGAGTATTGAAAATATCCGAATATGAATGTGTATAGACTATTAAAAATGAAGAATATATTTTATATCGATATATAGAATATCAGATAAAAGTCGATTTCAATCATTCTAGACACAAAAAAAATAATAATTTGATTGTGAAATATGAAGTGAAAAATCATAGACGAGATTAAATGTTATTGCAGTTATTTTTCATCTTTTGAAACGAAAATTTAATACATTTGTATTTATAATGAAGCAGAAGATGAATGACTATAAAATCGAAAAAGGAATAATAAAAATGTTTTGAAATTTGTTGGTTTTTTTTATATTAAGCAAAAATGACAATTTATTTTTTATTTTAAAATATATGAATCTAACCCTGTTTTGTATTATAAATAATTAACGGTTAGAAGCAATGAATATTTTTTATAGATAAAATTCTAACATGATGAAGAGCTAATATTATATAAAATCAATAATATTCTCAATACTTAGAAAAAAATCGAAGTCAGTTTTTCTGAAAGTATTATTAACATTATTGATTATATAAGATTTATGTACTTTGACGTTGTAAAAGAAATTATGTATATATATATATATATATATATATATATATATATATATATATATATATATATATATATATATATATATATATATGTTGTTAACATCGTAACACATTGATATTATTAAATAACAATTCTAAGAATATTTTTTATCAATAATGATAATATAATTATGTGTAAACTATTTTCATGGAAATAAATTACCCTCCGACTGATTACAATCCCAAATATATTATATATATTTTCTCGTTCTAAATATACTTTATCACAGCCTATACAAGTATGTTTTTTTTGATTACATATTTGAAATACTAAGAATTAAAATATATAAAGTTAGGGAAAGGAATTAGCTAATTTCACTAAACATTGATATATAACGCAATTATGAATACTGATATATTTTGGATAAAAATAGACAATTCATCAAAAGAAGCACCTAAATAATAGGTCAATAAATTTATGTGGATTATCCAAATATGTATTGTATAGAATTTCAGTTTAATATTTTAATTTTAATGTGATATTATTTAAATAAAATGAAAAAAAAATTACATTTGGCACAATGATGTGGGGTCATTGTAATATTATAAATGTGCAATATTGAAACAACAAATATATGATTTTACATTTTTTTGTATTGAAGACAATTTTCAAATTATTTTTATGGGTTAAATTATTTTTACTGATTTTTACTTGACTATACGATAAATATGTATAATTAAAAGTGACATTAAACGATTCAAATATTAACTTGATATATATAAATACATCGTCACTTTTAATTTTTGCATATAATTAACGTATTTTTTTAACACTTTCACGTCTACTTCTGCATATGGTTAGCAATGTCGATACACTTTCGTCCAGATTTAACATATAACAATAATCATTATGACTAATTAAATACAATTCACGAATCGTACTTGTTATCTTTGATAATATGATAATATTTTTTTTTCAATGAACAATAATTAAATAATCAAAAGCTAAAACAGATAGAATCAATAGCACAAACATACAAATATACATTGTAAATGTTAAAATGAACACGCACATTTATTTAAAACACTAACACGCACGCAAAAAATATTTTAAATACACATACAATTGTATAAAAGTTTCTCAAAGTATACATACATAAGTATCTTTGAATGTACATACCACAGCGAATAGTCCAAAATCATTGCATGTTTTCAAAATTGAAATATTTTGAAAGCGCTTTCTGAATTTTATTTCAGCACTGTGTAGTTATTTCATCATCAAAGAGATATTGTGTAGATGTAAGACTATTGATTTTGTATTAAAAAAAATATAATTTTAACTTGCATTTGTAATGCGAGTAATCAAAAAAATATGTAAGTATATTTAAATGTTTTTTTTCCATTGTACTATAAAGATTAAAATGATATATTTTTATTAGGAGAGTAACTTTAAAATTTTTATTTCATATTATGAATTAGTGTATTTTGTTAAATAAGTAGTAATAAATATAATTTTTCATTTAAAAACAAACATCTATTAGTAGAACCGCTGTGATGTCAAATTTTCAATGCTGTGGTGTTCAGAATTTGCTATTAGCTGTAACATTGCGTATAAGTATGTATAATATCAACTTTTGTATATATATATATGTATATATATTAACATTTTTTAAACATTTTAATATTAAAATTAATATATAATAAATAGCAAACAATTGTATTATTTATTATAATATAATCGCTAAAATTTTATTTATAACATAAACGAATTTGCTTTAAAAATAATTTATTCATACCACAAAATTTATTAACACCAACGCTAACACGTCATTCTAATATATATTTTTTTTAATATTCTACACATTATATATGTATATATGAAAGTTACGAACATACAATATATGTAATGTATAAATGTTATACTTTTTATTTTTTTTTAGTATTTTTATTTTGATATCAAACAATGAAGTATATTAATCAATAAATATATTTAAGCAAAATATTTACACCCCAATTTTGTAAAAAAATTCATATATAAGGGATGAGTCAATTTAAAGAATCTTAAAAAATAGATGTGTCATGTATGATATTTTTTTTTTTCATATAAAATATATTTAACGTCCGCGAATTCAAAGCGTCGGACGCTTTTAAAAATAATATTTAAAAATTATAAATTTCTTATGCGATTAATAAATATGTTTATTTGGACACTAGCACATATAGGTCACAGTAATAATGCATGTTGTTGTGTGCGCGCGTGCGTCGTCGATTTTAACGCTCGTCGGAAAATGCGATATTTCATATGGAAAATTCGAGTGTGTTCAATATAAAATAAGATTTTTCCGCGGGCGTGCGTTATTTTGTACGCTCGTGTGCATTTTTAGTCGATCGTAAATACAATGTTTTCTTTTTATATTTGAAAAAAAGAAAAGAAAAATAGCTTCTCGTTTAGAATGTTTTCCGATCAAAATGTCGAATATATATATATATATATATATCATCGTGGTCATGGAAATGCAACAATGACACGCACACACACACATTGCAATTACAAATTAAAATATACACACTATCGAAATTGGGGTTGATTTTCACCTTTTTTTTTTAAATATTTTTAATAATTTATTTGAATTTAAACATACAGATTATTTTATAATAATATATACTTAACACATTAAATATGTTGGCAAATGTATGCCATTTTTTTATATGTTATATGTTTAATCTATGTAATTTTTTTTGACGAGTTAGGTTTTTGACATTTTTTTAAAATTATTTATGATGATACACACGTACACATATATATACATACATATATTTGTTAAACACATAATACATATGCATGACAAATGTATATGTATGTATGGAAAATTTTATAGGCGAATGTATCGACGTTGCTATTTTCTTGCATCATGTACATGTGCTGTATATATATATATATTTTAGGGAGGATTTATTCGGTGAATCCGTGAAGTTCCATTATATAGGGCGAGAACAAAAGTGAAGGGCTCATTTCACAGCCTCAAGCTCCTTATTTTGAAGAACTTCATGGAATCACCGGTTGCACATGACATGTTTTTCACACGTTAAATGTTCTTTATATTCATATATAAGTAGAATCAGTAAAAAAACATAACATTTTAATATTTTTAATTGTCATCATTTTTCGTTTTATTTTAGTGTTCTTTTGGTATTTCATGATTTATATATTTATTTGATACCAATGTAATTATATATACATACATATATATATATATATATATATATATATATATATATATATATATATATATATATATATATATATAATTGATTATGAAATGGGATTGTAATACATTTTGATATAGATAGTCTTCGATTTATGACTTTTTATGCATTAACTTAAAGACCATTTCTATATAGTTTAACATATTATTTTTTTTTATTGAAAGAATAGTTATTTTTGGATGCTGATAAAATATTGTGATAATCAGAGCCGGATTTAAGAGAGGGTCTAAAGAGATACGCCCCGGGGCTCCCATGAATTGAGGACTCCTCACAGAAATTATATAAAAATTTTGTAATAATTTCAATTATTATCAATAAAATAATTGAAAATTATCATAATATTTTAATTAATTGAATGAGAAGTCCCTGCAAATTTGAATGTCTTTAGACCGTCAAATTCTTAAATCTGGATTTGTTAATAAATTTTGAGAATATTATGTAAATAATAATAATATTGCATTATTGTTAATTCCGCAAAATATTCAAATAAAAAAAAAATAAACAAACAGATTGTCGGGTGATAATTTTGATATAATAAATAAAGAGCGGAATGAACAAAATTATGCGTAAATATATTTTTTTCATATTTCAGTCGAAATTTGCTAAAATTATGAATTAATAATTACAATACATATTTGATATCGAGAACATATTTGAATTCGTACAAAAATATATTTAATATATAATATAATGTTGTTTTCAATATAGCAAGAACCAATAGTAGTGCTACGCTAATAAACTTAATATTAACGTTTAATTAAATGGGTGGGGGGGGGGGTAGGGGTTTTGATACGAGGGATTAATGCACTAATAATAAATTATAAATATCCGAATGTGGCATAGGTCTTCACAAATGGTGTATCCATTTTACAAGTTTCTCTGTAAAATGAAAAACAACACATCAATAAAGCAACTGAATTTTGGTGCGATTCGATTGTGCATAAATAATTATCATTTCGTACAATTTTTTTTTTTTGAACTCGAGAATCATAGATGTTCATTTAACGAATATTTAAATTCAAGCGCATATATTATATTAGCAAAATAAAAAATATATTTTACATTTTAAACATAGATATTTCAAAGAGTTTACTGTAATACTTTTATATATTTAATATTTATGAAAGAGCATAAAAGTAAATGTTACCTTGGCGTTTTGTATATCGCCGACAATATATTTGTAATAGTTTAAATGTTAAAAATATTAACTCTTTGCAGTCTTTAATATATTTTTTAGTAGGCCGAATAGTGTTTTGAGAATAATGTTTCTTTTCGACGCATTATTTTTTTTATTAGGCTACTTGTACATATATTTTGTATAATATAAGTTATATATATGTACATAAAATTTACAACAGTCGTTTAACAATCATAAGGATATCTTCAATATCTGTTTCATATACAGTGGTATTAAATTGAAGATTAAATTGGATAATTGTTAAAGAATCTTATGCAGTTTTGATATGTTATTGATTTCAGTACAATTCATGTCATATTAATATGTAAGTAGCCTAAATTACGTCTTATACATTGTATGATGTTGCAAATATAATTCAATAGGTTGAAAATTGGACTGAACGATACAAAACCACAAAGAGTTAAGATTACAACAATTTCATTATTAACACAGTGTCATGTATTTTTTTTATTAACGCCATTTAGTTGTAAATATATTTGCATAGCATTAAATTTAAGGTAAATATTTCACAACATACTTACTCATCTTCCCACGGGCAGACATCACTGTCTTTTTCATCTTTTGAAAGAGATTGCTTTGTGGTTATGGTCTTAGGTTCGACTGGTGCAAGGGCGGTAGTATTTGGAGTGATAGTAGTTGTGTTTATTTCGGACTCGTCTTCTTCGGCAGCATCTTCAGATTCTGCCAACGGTGCAACGGCACTTACTAGAACCACTAAAGGATCACTTTCCACCGCATTATCTTGGGGAGACATTGGTTTCTCGGTGGACTTCTCACCTTCTGGTGATTCGGGCTCGTTTGTTTCAATCAATGGTGGTTGAACTGTCGGAATATTGGAAACAGAATGTGGCATCGTGGGAGTTATGGGAGATGGAGTTAGAGAATGAGACGATTGCATCCCGCCCAATGTTGAAGACGAATCGGAGGCTTCTTCAACGATTTGTGTATCTTCAGCTAAAGCAGCGGAGGGCACATCATTCACACCAATTTTTTCACTACTCTGATTTAATTCTGTAGTCACATCATCAACAGCGGAGCTAACACTAATAACCGGTGCCACTATGGCCGCGGCCGACGACACCGAAAAGGATTTCAACAAACTCGGGGCTTTCTTTAAATTTTTATTTTGAGCTTCATCAGTATTTTCGTGATCGTTATTATTGTCATTGTCTCGGGAGAAAGCAGTCACAGTTGAAGAATCAAAGGAGCAGTGAGGAAATTCATCACGCAAACCGGGGACGGAGGTGGGTCCTCGTCGGGGTTCGAATGCAGACAATCGACGGACTGGTGGAGCGGTTCGCTTTTCTCCGTCGAGGGTGCTCTGTTGGGGTAGACCGCAGGATCGTCGCAGACGTTCAGATACTTCGACGATCGCCACGCTTATGTCTGACGAAGAACTGCAAGAATCTATAGCGGAGTTATTTCTGGAACGAGGTGTTGGCTCCAGTCGTTCAGGCGCTGTAACGTCCCAAGGGCAAACTGAACCAGCTGCGTCATCGGTTCCACTATTATTGCCACCACCCTCCATTCTGCGAATGCAAAATTTCGTATTTACTATTTTAAAATCTAGATTTATGTCTGTCTATTCGTGTTATTGAACAAGGTTACATATAGCAATGATGCTGAAGTAAGGTATCCCAAGAGAAATTATTAAAGTTGTGAAAATAACATCGATGTTGTGCTAGGAAAGAACTCGCAAAGGTTAATACGGATGTCTATTTATGTTAGATGTGATTAAGGGCACATCGAGTAATTGGAAAATGTTAACAAACACGTAGATTTGTATCTTAGTTATTAATAGGAACGAAAATATGTTTGATATTGCGAAAAACTCGCAATAATGATATTTATTCGAATCTATTGGGAAATATTTGGTATCGATATTTTTTTGTGCTCTAAAATTAATCGTATATTTGATTAATAAAGATATATATACCATATATATATATATATATATATATATATATATATATATATATATATATATATATATATATATATATATATCTATATATATATATATATATATATATATATATATATATATATATATATCAGGTGTGTCAAACTCATTATATGAGTTTTGTGTACGAAGTTGTAGACTGCAGTTTCTATTTTCATTCAAGTCGCGGGCCGCAAGATTCAACTAATAGCGTTACAAAATCACTTTTAAATGATTTAAACTGTACATTACAACTTTAATAAACGGAACTACATACAAATATAAAAAAACAAAATTAACTTTTAAATTTTATTTATATATATGTAATCAAAAATAGCGTATCTCAGCGGACCGTATACGGTCCGCGGGCCTCGTGTTTACTCGATATATAATATATATATATATTTAAAACTAAATTTGAAATAAATATTTAATCAAATATTATATATTTATCTGCGTTGAAAAATGAATTAACAAAATTAAACAAATTAAAATGTCGGCTTTAAATATAAATAATGTTTATTCAATTTAATTTTTGCTTAATGCCGGATCTATATGCAGATGAATGCCACGATTGACGCATGTTTATTTTTTAAGAAATCTGAATGTAATATATGAAAGATATTAAATAATAACAGTTTATTCTTATGACGTTATAATTAAACTATCTCCTAGAAATTCAATTCATCAAAAATCTAACATAATTTAGAATTATTTCAGATGTTTTCTTTAGTTAATTCGTTTACATATATATGTTAGTTTAAATTTAATTTTTATTTTAAATCAATTTTTAAATTATTAATTACACATATTTAGATTTTAAAGGAGATATGAAAAAAATAATTTGAAGTTAAAAAATATTTATATGGAAATCATAGATTTTAGGATTTCGGTAAAATTATAGGCATTTTAAGATAGTAATTAATACACATTAGGCGTTTTTGGCTACTACATTAAATATTAATCAATTTTGTTAGATTCTCGAATATTAATTTTGTGTCTTTTGATATGAGGCAGTGGTCACATTATTTATTAATATTATTAATATAAATGATGTAACCCTCGAATATCTCCTTGATTTAGTTTTTAAAGGTCAAGTTTTGAATATTTATTTTTAATATAAAATTTCATATAAATTTCCATTATTTATATCAAAATATATCTTTATGTAAATATTTTTTGTTTGTCGTTTGTATATGAGAAATAACTATATTTTTTGAATTTTAAATAAAGCGTAAAGGTATTTTCTAAATATTTTTTATATTATTATAGTATGTCGATATATATACCATATATATATATATTTTTTTTTTTTTGGTAACAATTTTAACAGCATGCTCAGGCAATATTTTATACGGCATAAAAGTGAATTTCAATGTTAACAACACATTAAAAGGAAAAAGTATTTAAAAACCAAAAATGAACACAGTATCGGACGATTCTAAAAACGAAACAAAAAAAAAATTACAGTAATAAAACGTTTTATACAACAATAAAAGTATATTGGCTACCAAAATTGTGTAAAACGAAAGTTTTATTACATGTAAGAGAACATTGCGTGGATATGAAAAGTTTTACAGGTTTGTGCACTGATCAAGTATAACACCGAAAAAAACAACCAGTAAAATAGAAGTACAACATCTGAAATATACATCTGCTTGAATATATATATATATATATATATATATATATATATATATATATATATATATACATATAAATTTAGTTGAATTATAAGGGCGGATGCACACTTGTAAAGAAACATCGGTTTATAATTGAAGAACCGAATGCTGAGATACAAGTATGAGCCGATTTTTTCAATTAATACAACGAATCAATTGGATACAAACAAATAAAAGGAAATGAGGGTTTTTGGATTTTACAACATCAATTTTAGTTAAAATCTAATATTTATAAGTTGTCAAAAGGTGATATTTGAAAGTATTTTATAAGAATACAGGGTAGAGATTTTATATTATATTTTAAATTAAATGAAACAATACTTTAAAATATGATATTAATAATAAGTTCATATTTTTTTATATATTAATAATAGAATTTGGATGCTTAAAATCGTAACATGAGAGACTTCTGCGTTTTTTTTTAAATTTTAATTTGTGGTTATTTATATTTAATATATTTTATTAAATAATAGGTTAATATTATTTTATAAATATTAGATTAATCATAATGTCAATATTTATAAAGATATTGACAAAATGATGTAGATTTTTATTTATATATTTTTAATAAATTTTATATACATATATTTTTAAGGTGAAACTAATTTTATATCTGAAATCGATAAACTGTGACATCAATTAATAGTTTAATGAAACAACTTTTAGAAATATATATTTTTTAATATAACATATTATGAAGATTTAAATAATTATTTTCATCGTATGAAAATTATAACTACAGTTTATCGATTTTTAGTTTATATTGATTTAATATACCTTTTGACAACTGTTAGATCACAACAAGAGCACTATATACAAGAGCAAGTTAACGAATTTTTGTTTTTGTATACACAAGAAAAGATTGTGGTGGATAGAAACAGATTAGATAAATACTCAAATGACATTTTGGATTTTTTGAAGAAGAGTTTTTTTTTTTTTGATAGGAGTGAATGTGTGTAACACTCGGAAATAAAAATACTAGAGAATGCTATATAGTACAAGAGTAAAAATTCAATTCACTATTCAGAATTCAACACCAGAATATACATAATTAGCACTGTATTGTAGATTTTTTTAATTTTGACTTACACATACGTGTCTGCTGCGACAAGGTTCAATTTTGATTGACACGGAAGGTCACCCCTGAAAATTTCAATTTCACCAAAATAATCCCTTCGTGTACGATGTTTAGGACGTCAGGTGTGCACAGAAAAGAAAATTTGAACACGAGAATAGAATGTTTACCTAACGGAAAAATCCGGTATAACGCTCCAAAAAAAAAAAAAAAAAAGAAAAAGAATCGCGGTAAAAAAATCAAACACGAGATAAAAAGATTTCTAAGATCAAAAATTGGGTAAATATTATGATGTGTGGCAATATAATAAAAAGTAAAAACAAATCCGTGTTCACGAGCTATTTTTTTCGACGCGCGGATAAATTTTTGGAAAATTTTGCCAATTAACATTGAAAAACTTTATTTTTATTTTCATTTTCATACTGTAGTTTTGTACGAAATTTTATTATAATCCATTCTATAGATAATGAAATAACTATTCAAAACCGGCGGCACATGAATATATTCTATCTCAAAAATTAATTTCGATGGAAATAGGTAGTCTTTTTTTTAACAATATACATCTTTGTAATATAATTTTATCATTTTATGAATTGAAAAAAAGGTATACATACATACATACATATATATATATATATATATATATATATATATATATATATATATATATATATATATATATATATATATATATATATATATATATAGTCACTTCTCTATTGTGTAAACGTATATATTTATTCCAATGAAACTAACCAGTTCGACTACGCGTATCGTAAAAATGATTTATTACCCGTTTTGAGCTTTTGCGAAGAGAAAACGGGGAGAAATAATAAACATTTTATATATGTATAAATCGAGGGTAGATCCACCATCAAGGAGGAATTATAAATATTTATATACGTCTCGTATTTGTATAATATAATATCGTATACAAAATTAAAGATATGCATGATTCATATGTATTCGCTTTACAATTTCATATTCGTACATTTTTGACGAACTGACATAAAAATACATATGAGAATCTGAATAAATTAGATTAAATTAAATGAATAAATATTATATATATATATATATATATATATATATATATATATATATATATATATATATATATATATATATATATATATATATATATATATATATATATATATATTTAATTTTATGCTCAAGTATGATATAATTATGTTTATATATGCTTGTATATATGAGCTGTATATTGCTGAAATCGATTAATTTCATTTTTTTAAATATCTGTAGTGTCAATAAAAATAAGATTAACATTAAAAATGTTATATTTTTGGACATTAAATAATGTTTAATTTAGTTTCGTTTAATTTAATAAAATCAATTGAGTTATGAAATGTACGTCTTACATATTGATATTTGTTTAGTAAATTGCATGCTTTTTTAAATTCAAATATTCCAATATATATTCTAAAAGTGTTTACGCTTATTATGCTTTTGTAAATGATGTCATAAAAAAAAATTGTGTATAGTAAAATGTAATAATAGTACCTGTATGGTATGTCACTTAAGTTGGATTGGCTGTGCGAGTGAGGCACATGGGAATCTCTGCCGGCAGCCGCTACTGCAAGCTCATGAGCTGATCCTGAAAGAGAACGATCGCTGCCTCTGCGTCTCGTTAATGTGGGTCCAGAGGTTGCCGTGACTGCTGAAACTGCAGCACCGGATCCCGTTGCCGTGCTTGAACCGGTCGCCGAACAGCTTTGTTGCAACAGACCCAGCGGTGGTGCTGACGTTGTCGATGGCTTCTTTCTCGCGGGACCGCCGAATCCAAAGAAACTTATATATAAATAAAAAAAAAAAAAAATTAAAATATTCAATCGTTAAAATACAATGAATTTGTTATCGTAATAATTGATGTGAAATGTCTTACCGTTTTTTCTGAAGTGGTTGTTTACCGGCGGCAAGGAGGTTTTTATAGTGATCGGATCTTATGAAGCGGGGATAACAGTCTTTTTTTAGCAGAAGGGCGTAAACATGGTCAGCGGCTGAATCGAAAGTGAAACGGGATGGACTTTTTAGCTCTTGCTGAACGCGCTCCATTGTTTTACCGTCGATGTTTACCTCGCATGGTGCTCCAGGTACGAGAAATTCACTAAATATATAAATTACATTAATTTAATGTTTTTAATTTAAAAAAAATATTTTAATAATAATAATTATTATTAGTATTTTACTCGTATATTTCGTTGACTTTGCGTTGTATTTGCGATTGAGCGCTACGGCGCAAGTCGTTAGCTGCTATCCAGAAACGGATGTTCTCGTGCGAGTATTCCGTGCTCAGATAAGCAGTCATTTCCTTCAATCCTGTAGGATCTGATACCAACTCCTCCATGGATACTGCCCAACGCCTTACCCGTTTTTCAGTCGGAATGTCTACACTGAAAGTATAATTAATTGTGAGAATGAAGCTTATCAAAAATTAAACGCTCATAAATTCAGAGTTATTCCATTGGCGAGCAGTTTCATAAAGTTTTTTTTTATTTTGAAATATTATTAACTAATTTGATTTATTATCAAATCTCTATAGTTAAAATTAAAAAAAAATAAACAATAAAATTTTAATTTAGAAAAAAAGTTGGTCAGAACTGAAATAAAAAAATAAGAATCTTAAACCACTAAAGAAAGGAATGGACGAAGGATCGCGATAATTTCATCACTTTAAAAGATGTAGAAGTAAACTTTGCGAATATTTTGAAATATAAAACCGGTAATTTAAACTTTTAAATTGCAGGGGTTATTTTTAAAGTGATAACACCTACGGAATACTAATTAGGGAACACTTCATGAAACAACGAATTAAATTACACGAAAATATCTCCTTTGAAAAACTTATTCTCCAAATTTTCGCATGGAAGTTTAATAAAATTATGGAGCGTCGTTTATAATGAATAACCGCAAATGAGTCAGACTATATTGGGTATAGATTTTGATATTAAATCCTAAGCAATATTTCATTAACGATAAAAAAATAAAGTCTATTATTATATTAGATTTAGATTTATGAATATATTATCTTGTTTTTTTTTTAATATATATATTTATTTGCGAATTATTTATTATGGGTTCCAAAAAAAGTAAAATGTTAGTTTTCAACAATAAACAATTCACGAGTTAAATAGAGGAATGTTATCGTTGTGATCCAGTAACTTGTATAATATATACCTTAGAATTTTATTTTGGTTAATATGTAAATAATCCAATATAATCATTCATATATCAAACTGACTGTGTATAAGTATAATGTTAAAAAAAGCAGAATCCACACACACACACACACATATATAAAATTTCTTTAGAATAGTGTTTCTTGGAGTAAACGTTGATTATATAATTTAGGGAAAAACGGGAGGTGATGAAAAATTGTAAATATTTTATTGGTCGATTTTTGTGAAAAAACTTAGTATTTATTTAGAAATTATACGAAAAGAGTATGAAAAATTGACCGGATAGAATCTCTAAATGAATTTTATTTGGTAATACTTCAGTGTATGGTATATTATAAAACAAACAGATTTATCAAGAAGATTCATCGTTTTGTGATTATGTTGTATACCAGAATATAATAATACTGATTATCAATTGTTTGTATACATACGTTTTTCAATGTTTTACAAATTAAGGGGTAAAAATGGGTAATTAAGTTTTACAGCATTAAGGGATAGCGAGTCATCCTTTCAAGTATAATACACATTGTTAATATAATAATTGATTTTTCAGTCAAATTATACTAAATACTTACATGCTACCGTTGAGTTGCCAGTAAGTCAAATCGTCAGTTACCCACGGATTTGATGGTTGAACGGGCGAAATCATGGGGTCATATTCGGCAAACGTTTCAGCATGTTGTATAATACTATCTAAAGCTACGGACATTTTTACTCGCGTACGAGTTAAGCAATTTTTTAAGAATTCCACCTGTGAAATGCAACAAGAATATTATTAAATAATAATAATAATAATAATACATTAATCGTTGATTATGTCGGGTTAAATTGAAAGAACCTGCTGTCGACAATAGTCGATGTCTTTGCGACGGGAACGAGCGCGACAACGACTCGGCACTGGACAAGGTTCCAGAGCGCTTGGAGTTCCTGGTGGAGGACGATATACCCGCCAATATGCCCTCTCTTGACTATCAATCACAATCTTTTCCCCCTTTTTACGTTCCTTTGCCAATTTAACCTGATAAATAAAAATAAATTATCGAAGTTCAAGACCATTTTAATATAAATATCACAATTTATTATTGAATGGATATAATTTTTAAAATATTTAAGAAAATAAGCAATTCAAAGTATTATCCTATATTATGAAGTATAAACAGTGTATAGGATTTAAATTCAGAGTACGCTCATACTGCTGTTAAATATGTACATATTTGTTGCAAATAGAAGAATATAAAATAGTATTTGTATAAACTCGGAAGGTAAACGATATTTTCTGTTAATCATTGGGGCGTAAATATGGAATATGTTAAATCGGAATGTATATTTATATTATGCTCCGATAATAATACTGGTCGTGTC
Organism: Leptonema lineaticorne; assembly: GCA_024500535.1. NCBI lineage: Eukaryota > Metazoa > Arthropoda > Insecta > Trichoptera > Hydropsychidae > Leptonema > Leptonema lineaticorne. Next base: position 7,307,630 of record JANIJI010000009.1, read on the forward strand.
TAGTTGGTAAACATCATGAGTACAGTCGAAACGTTTATATTACCTGCTCGTTAGCATGCATGTTAATGAAATCCCATTTGGCCTGCAAATTTCGTCGCAGGCCGGCCAAGGCTTCCACTTCATAGTCCTCGAGCACGTGCCTTTGCCTATTGCGTTTTGTTCTTTTGCATAAATATATAGCATATTCAACATTATCTGGGTGTGTTGCTGGTGGAGGCCCAGGCTGAGACAAAGATGTCGTGCTTGAGCCTCCACCACTGACACCACCTCCGGGACTGCGTTGTTGCCATGGCCAATAATATGGTGACTGAAAATTATCAATAAGAATGATAATATTAATATTACCAAAAAGTATTAAATGTAAATTTTAAACAAGTTTAAGAATAAAAAATAGGACGAGTAGTACCTGAAATCGATAGAGAGAAGAATCATCCTTAACTACGAGCACTTTGGAATCGGCGATAGGAAAAATGTAACCATATTGACAGAGCTGGTTGGCGAGATTTAGCGCCTCTACTGACAAATAAAATGTACACTGACAATATTTACTTGCATTTTATATATTAAAAGTAAACGTTTCATATTGCGTTTTATGTTATATAAAATATTTATTATAAGTTATATAATAATATTTTTGTACGTTTTATGATGGAAGTTAACTGAAAATTACCTGATTCTTCAATTCCAAGACGTTCCATAAGCCATTCTATTAGATCGTAACCTGAATTTCATAGATTTTGTATTAATATTTATGATTTTATAAAAGTATTTTTAATATTAATATGGTTATAAATATAGTATACCCATGAAGGCAGAGGGCACAGAAGTAAGGAAAATTTTTTGACTGCGAACAGGAACTCCCGTCTCTGGATCTTGCATTTCCCGGACCAATGCCTCCATCTGCAAATTTTCAGTTTTAATTAAATTTAATAGTAAAAAAAAAGAAATATTGTACTCGTATTAGTGTTGATAAGGTAGTGTTCCGTAGTTTTAACAAAGTAGGGTAAAATAATAATATCAGATAAGGACAAAATTTGAATAAATTTTTGTTAAAATTGACTTTTTAAATGAGAAGGACGAGTAATTGAACTTCTTTTAGTTAAATTCTAAAAATAAATAGTTTTTGTATTTTGAATATAATATTATCATGATTCTAATAAAGTTTTATTTTACTGTACTTTTTTTTTCATTGTGTATTCTTATTGTTTTATTAAATAATTAAATTTACGAAAGCTGTAATAATCTATTGATAATGGTATATATTTGTCTGTTTATTTATGAGCATTGGGTTCGTTCAGTTAAAATTGTAGTACAAAATGATTTATTCTACAATACAAATACAATAATATATATATACGAGAGGATTTGTAAAAATACATTTCAGCGTTGAACGTTATTTTTGAAACGCGCGTCCGTTCAAAAAACCGTATATATGCGGGATCGCACAAGCGAAAAAAAAAAGTGGATGAAATTGTCAGAGTGAAAAGTTGACGGAGCGAAACTTTTCCGGAAAAACGCTCGACGCCCGTTCGAAAACGACATTCGTGAAGTTTTCAAGAATCGTCGAAGTTTCGGTTGTTAAGTTGCAAAACGGTTACGCGAAATCGCATAAACGTACATTTATACATAATATATAGAAACATGCTCTATATAAATAGAATATATATATATATATATATATATATATATATATATATATATTTATATATGAATGTACGTATATATTTACGATTTCGTACATTTGTTCCCGTTGTGTTTAATATTATATTAAAGACGCGTTTCGTGAAGACGCGTTCGCACGCCAAGATAGATCTCGGTTATCGTTTAACATAAGAGGGTGCTATCATTATATTTTCAAGACGTTTCAAGTTTTCAAACGTTCGGATCGTCGAAAACGTGTACGTGATTAAATAATGATGTTTGAGAAGCGACGGTGTCTTATCGTAACTGACGTTTTTTTTTTTTTTTTTATAATCTACGCTATTCACGAGATGAAAGACAGACTGCTGTGAGTGAAGAAAATTTTACGATATTGTAATTATCGAGATTATTATAATACAGGATTTTTTTTTTTAATATCACACATACTGTTTTCTGCTCATTATATTAATAACTCGAAAGTTTAAATGATTAAACATTGTAAAAAAAAATCTACTTTGAATTCATTGAACGCTTGTCGAATATAATGTTTGATTAATATTATTTTTATGTACTTGTGTCTTTTTTGTTTTCAATCAAAATGAATCGTTTTCTATCGCATCGATTATAATGGCTTAATTATTTTGAGCGAACGATATCAATTGAATCTGAACTTTGGAGTCAAAAATTTCAACAAATAAAATACAATATTGCGTCATACAATTTATATGTGAAATGTGATAATGATTTATATTTACGACGTGCGAATTTTATTTGATCGATATAAGTTAAGCAATATAAAAAATCAGTGGCATATTTTATTTCGTATCTAAATTTTGATTCTTTGAATTTATGTATTTATTGATAAGGTTTAATACTTAGTTGTTGGAGCAGTAAAAATTGAATAATGGTTTTAAAATTTTAAATATAATCACTATTAATTATTATTTTTTTTACCCAAGATTAAAATGCATAAAATTCATATGAAAAAGGATTTCAACGCATTTACTAAAATTATAATAGACATTATTTCGTGAGCTTCAATACTAAAGACAAGCATCGATAATCGTTTAATTTGCCAAAATTTAATTATTTAAGATGTTGTCAATATCATACATGAGAAGTGACACGTCGATGACGGTCGTATTATTATTAAAGGCGTATGAGTGTTTTGTGGATGATTTTCGTCGTCAATTTTAACCCTCGAATCGGAAGTCACGTCGTCGAGTAATTACTATATATTCTATCGATTATCGCTCATTAAAATTTAATTCGTGAATGATTATGAATGGATGCCCGGTGACCCAATTAACCCGAAACCATTATCGTGTCGTTGTCGTCGAGAACTTTAGCGTTTCGAAAATTACAGGTATGGAATATATGAATATGTATGAGCTTATCCGACGACGATGACAAAAAAAAAAAAGAAAAAAAAAACAAAAAGCGCAGATGCAAATTGTCGCAGCCGTATTTCGTCGCCGATTTACATAGGGAAGTGCACATTTTCATTTTGAAAAGGCGCTGCAGCTTTTCGAATGCATTGAAAAATTTCGAGTGTAGAAAAGAAGTTTGTTCGACAAAAAAAAACAGAATGAAAAGAGCTTAGGAAAATCCATGCGTGTAGAAATTTATGCATCTCTCCTTTTTCATTTTCCATTATTCTAACGAAAAGCTTGCTTGTTGACAGGAGGTTTTTGGTTTTTATAACACGTGTGAACCGAATTGAAAAGGATTAATTGAAAAATTAATTTTAAATATTTAAACGAAATATATTTTATAATATTTAAAAAACTGAAGTTGGATATAATTTTATTATAAATTTAGTATTAAGCAAACTATTATTGATATTAAGATATGGAAGAGAAAAATATTAATCGTATATTTTGAATGACCTAAATTTTAGATTATTCATTAATCCACCTTTAAAATATTATATAATATGAAAGATTTTCAAGAAACATAAAAATACAATGTTTTTGTCTTTCTTATTCGTTTGCCATTGTATTTGTTTTTTATTTATAAATAAATGTGATTGTAGATAATTTTTGTATAAATATTTTTTTTTCATTTTTAATATCAAGATAAAGCAAAAAGGGACGCCATTTGGACCGAATCAGCAATTAAGAAAAAATATAAAGATTAAAAGATTACGACATTAATTCAAACAATAAAAAAAAACATTTATGCGATTATCGTATAAATGTGTGTTTGTGTGTGTATTTAATGAATATAGAATTTAAATTTAAATCATTGCAATGTGTATGTTTTAAAATGAGGGAGTTTCATACCAATTGCGTGTTTTAAAACTCATAAAACTTATCTCAAATCTCATGGTAAATATACTTTTCAAATATACGATTTCAATTATCAAGCTACAATTAAAGAAAAAAAAACAGAATATTATTCTATAAAAGTAATCGACAATCTTTTGTATTACGAAGTCAAATATCATTTAGTTGAATAAATTGTATTATTGTAATAAAAATTGATAAGTTCTAAAGTAAATTATATGTAAAGAGAAATAGTATTTATTATCAGTCATATAATATCATAAATAGTTTATGATAAAAAACAGATGTAAAACGCATGTTTTATGTACTTTATGCAAATTAGTTTTCATTGATGATGAGTGATATTATCAAATCGTATACAGAGTATTAAATGGAACAAATAGAAAAGTATTTTTTAAAAAGAAAATATTCTTAGTAATAACTATGTAAAAAAAATAAATAAATACTTAATATTATATTAATAGATAACAGATTTATTTTGGCAATATTATAATAATCTAAAATTAGAAATATATATCAAATTATATATATTTTCGAAAAAAGTTTTCTAACCCCTGCTTAATTACACTTATGTACGTTTTGTTTTTCATATATTATTTTTGTGTGTGGAAATTGTAACCTCATATTTTGTATGCAAATTTTCAGTTGAACGATATTTTAATTTCAGCGAGCGCACTTCGTTTTTTTTTTCAGCAATTATTCATAGTTTACACGAGCACCGCAATATCGTAAGTGAATATCTAATATTAAGTATCATGAAATAGAAAATCGCGTTTTTTTTTCTTTAAAAATTCCATTTAATTCTGATTTATATTTGAAAGAAATTCATTCAACAGTAAAAAAAAAAGAAAATGAAGGGGAAAACAGTTAGATGTTAATTAGATCGGCTCGACGTTAACCGCGTTTATAAAAATATTATCGGAAATTTATTATGTTTGGGGGACGATTTTCGAGGTTATTATAATAATAATATCTATTTAAAAGGTTATTAAGATGTAGAAACGTTTTCGTTTGATATTATTTAATTAAGAAAATTTGTGTAATTGATAAAGGTTATTTGATATTAAAATGGATTTATTTTATTATATACTATACATATTTCTACAATCATATATATTATATGCTAGCACCTGTGCAAGGTTTATGGTAATATAGCTTTTTTTGTCAAATGCAATTTTATTTTCACAATTTAACCTTCCGTTTAACAAAAAAAATAAAATAAAAACAATACATTACTTTATTGGAAATTAATGTTTTTTTTTTGAACAATTATTATTTTGCACATGAAGTACATGCGTGAATCCGTAAACGAGTCCACTAGTTAATTAATAAATTTGTAGTGTTACAGTAAATATTTGTATAGGTTTTTATTTTAATAATTCAATTTAGTTAAATCGCATTTATATACAATAGTATTAATATAGTAGTAATATGCGATATTCGTAAATATGTTGTAAAATAAAGTATTAGTTATAATAGTATTTTTAATTCAGAAGTGTGATATATTCTACAATAACATAAATAATAGATGTATTTCCTAATTTGTTTTACGACCAAATAAGGAAAGAATGGAGCATATTTTTTTTTCAGCTAGCATGTAATTAGGTGTGGTGATTCTTGATGGTGAAATATGGTGTGTTGTGTGCAATAGGTCCCGGATAAATTCTTGTCCTGGGGGTTTGTAAGGGGGTAAGTAGAATCGATTCAGGGGGCGGCGAATGCGAGATGTGGACGCGGCCTTGTATTTTAACCTAGATATTCGCAATAAGCACTTTTACGGGATGAATTGTGGAGACCACAGGTGTTTTGCTTATCCGGCTCTTAACACAATTCACGGTTTTTCCGACGAAGATATTGTGAAGTTTTCAGTGCCATTTTTGGGCATTTGTATCTTGGGCATCTCTTACCCCACCTTCAACGATCTCCTTGGAAAAAACATTGTTTTTATTGTGTGCGCTATATATAATATAAGCCGAATGAAAAACTACGGTCGTAATATTTTTGTTGAATTTTCATTCTAGAGAAACGAATTTTCTTTCAAATTGCGTTTTCACGGTGCGGTTTGGCATTAAAAATTTATATTTTTGAAGCGGTAAAAAATTAAAGATTTATTATTAAGCGGAATATTTGGATAGAATATTTTATCCAAAAGTATTTATTTTATTATTCATAAATTATTTATGAATAATAAAATAATATACGTATTTAAAATTTTAAAAAAAGGTAAAATTTTAATAGATTCTTTTAAATTAAAAATAAGACTTTATATTTTCATAAAATAGACATGTGTTTTGTCTAATTTTTGTATTTTCTTTGAGTTTGAGATAATATTATTAGGAAATAAGTGTTAATAATATATTCTATGAACAATATGTTTTAGTTCATTTTATACTACACATAAAATATCCATATAAAATAGTATTTGAATAGACTAAAGTTTAGTAAGTTCGTATAAAATACGTATGATTATGACATTAGACGCTGGAACCCAAAAACGTTTGGAAGCCTTCAAGATATGGTGCTATCGGAGAATGCTAAAAAAATCTTGAACCGACAAAGTAATAAATAAGGAGGTTTTGGATAACGTTAGAAAAAAAATTGAAATACTAGAAATGGATAAATTAAGAAAATTTCAATACACATTTTGAAAAATGATAAATGCAGGCTTCTCCAGGGTATCTCGAAAAATTCAGGGGAAAAGATCAATAGGAAGACGTTAAAACTTATGGTTTCAATTTTTCGTCAATAGAACTCTTTTGAATGGCTGAGACAAAGGTTTCATTAGCCGTGTGAAACGCCAACTTTCTTAAGGGGACGGCGTGAAGAAGAAGAAGAAGAGCACGTTAATTTTATACTAAACAAATAGTATTAATCAATATATTTTTTTCCATAGTTTTTTTAAGAACAATAGAAATTTTCGACGGACGATTGCCAGAAACGATTTTCGTATTTTTAATGTATAGCAAGCGGATAGTATATATACGCAATCGATACGAGTACAAATATTATATGTGATATGTAAGGTGTATGCATAACTCATTTAAGTTTTTAATAGGTTAAATTCTTCTGAAAATGTTCACTCATTGCATGCAAGATTGGTAAATAGCTGGTTGTATAATAATAATAATAATAATAATAATAATAATACCTTGTCGAAAGCAAGGGGCCTGTGTCGGACGACGTCGTGGGGCTCCATGGTGGCTGGGGGCGGCTCTAGCCCAGCTCCCTGGGGCTCTGCCTACGCCGCCCCATCGTGCCCGCTCTCACCCCCGCATCCGACCTATATAACATACAAACATTAATTATTACTGCGACAATATAAAATAGTGCCTTAAACCTAAATTCTGGCATCAGCTCGAAACAGTAAGAAGGATGGCCTAATTAGAAACGGCGAAGTTCAACAATCAAATAGTTTTTTTATTATATATATATATATATATATATATATATATATATATATATATATATATATATATATATATATATATATATATATGTTGAAAATACAGCTTTGAATATTTACTAAGAATTGTCCTAAAAAAGGAGTATTTTTAATTTATACAGTACATTTAATTTATATTTCTTAGATATAAAATTAATAAAAATAATTTGCGACATAAAACAATGAAATTAAAGATATTATAATTAAATGAAAACGATTTTAATGATCAAAAATAATTTAAACTAGATATAGATATTGCATTAAAAATTCCCTTTTTATTCAATGTTGCATTTTTTTTATATAAATATTATAGATTGAAAATATGGTTCATAATATAAAATTTATATTAACAACAATAAAAATAATAAGCTATTATTTGAAAAAAGATAAATATTTTCGCATATAAAAGGTTTAATTTCCACGGAATAATTTACATTTTAATACAAAAAGAATATATATATATATATGTATATACGTGCTTTATAATCTGAGGAAAATTAACAATTTTCATTTCATTCCTTGAATTCGAGAAAAATTTTTAAGACACACTTGTAATGCTTTTACGAGATGTCGTTTACAAAATTACCTCCGAAATTGTACACATTTATTATGCATATAAAGAAAATAGAAAATTTTCATTATTATTATTAGTTTTTTCGTCTCTTATTTTATTTTCCGCGAAAAAGGGAAGATATTTGATGGGAGAAAGATATTAAATACTTTTCTTTTAATATGTAATTTCATCTTATAATTAATTAATATATATCTTAACGTATATAACAAAAAAGAAAATTAGAAATTGTATTTTATTTTCATTAATGTAATTTATAATATTTTGCCAATAATTGAAATATAGTTAATAACGTAATTTTCATTTATTATAGAAACTAAGCGACAAGAAATTAATTATAATCTATATATTATTGATTATGAGATTGGATATTTTATCTATTATCACAAATTAAATTATAATTTCAAAAAGATGATGCAAGTAGAAGATTTTTTGAAAGTTAATGTAATCAATTTTTAAGAAAAAAAAACAAGAAGCTGAGTTTTTAAAGGGTAAATTTTTTTAATCTGCTTCATGAAATGTGAAAATTTTATAAGTTCACTTTTAAGTTTGGTTATGAATTGAATTTGTATTGATTTAAAAGTATACCAATGAAAGTTTGATACATTGGAGTTTTAATTTATAATTTAAGAAGACGTATTCCTATAAGAAATTCTTCAAGTTTTTAAGAGCAACTTTCATGTTGTATTAAAGTGCCTATGAAGTTTTAAACTCAAACATAAATTACGGTATGTACGTTAAAAGGTCTCTAATATATAGAGAGACACAAAAAATCGAGTCAATATTTAAATAGTATTTTTTTGCAGACTATTATAATACAAAGAAAATAATAATTTTCTTTAAAATGACGTTTGATTTTATGGTAATGGTTTAATAGCATGACATAGTGCGATTAATCATTTTATTTGTCAATTGTTTCTCGTTACAAGTATTCTATTTTATATAAATATTATACAAACGTTGTCACTTTCTTTTTGTATTTACAATATTATACAATATGTGAGATCGACCAGATGGTGTTAAGTTTATTAAAATATAATTAATGTGTCAATTTGGGACGTATTAAATATATCGACCATTTATGTTCAGAAAAACGAATCGTAATAATGCCATATTGACGTATTGTAATTCGATAAATACAATTTCTGAAAATGGATTAATCATAGACAAGATTAAAAAGGCATATTGAAAATCTAATATGAATTTATATCATCTTTAATATGTAAATGTTAAGTACAATACTTCAGCTTAAATTGAGTAGCCTTATTTTTTAGATGATGCAAGAAGATATTGAAAAATTGCACATTTTTTTGATTCATTCTGTATATAGCTGCTAAACATCACTTGTGTACATTTTTATAAAAAAAAATATAATATTCGCGTTTCTAATGTATAAAATATTCAGCGTTTATGACACTTAAACAATATATATATATATATATATATATATATATATATATATATATATATATATATAATTTATATATTTAATACAAAATATGTTGGTATGGTAATTTCCGGTGTTAAGATAAGCCATGAGATTTCCGTGATAAATGTGTCTTACCGAACGAAGTTTTGTAAAGCATGAATTAATTAATTGTTTCAGCTGAATTTCGAGGTTTTCAGCATTGTCATAAATTATGCAGTGTAGTTTTCTCAGATAAACTGCGGTATGCATAAATAATTATATGATTTCTAAGATGAGATTTCACGAATATGGTAAATACTATGTATATCATATAATTATAATATTATTTCGAACTTCCGATTATTCAATATATAAATAATATTATAATACAAAATTGTATTGCATTTGTTTAAAATCATTAAGTTTCGATCGTTTATATTACTTTCTAATATATACATATGTTTATAATTGTTTAGTTGTCGAAAACAACCGATAGATGGCGTTGTTTTAACTAGATAACGCGTGTTAACCTCGTAGAAGACAATAAGAAACTACAACGATGTAAATTAACGAGTATAAATAGGTAAAAACTACGTTTAAAAATAAGCGATAAGCATATCGACTGGCTTATTTCGCGTGTTATAAAAGCTTACTTTTATAAAGTCTCAAGTTCAATACGAAACGGGGCGAAGAATTAATAATAATAATAAAAAAATACGGTCGCGTCGCTCGATCGATAATATTCCGTACTTAAAAACTATTAGCGACTTTCGTGCCATCCTGTATATATATATATATATATATATATATATATATATATATATATATATATATATATAAGTGTATACTAGCATAACACGTGACTAATGTGTACGTGTATGCTGATATTTAAGTAACAACACACCGCCAGCTTTTGTTGAATGTTTTATTCGAAAGGCCGACAAAACAAACAAAAGCGTTCTGTTGATTAAAAAAGTTCAGAACACACTAAATACGTGTATAAAAGTCTTTACTTAACTCGCGGTATTAATCCGACGTTAAAACTATTTCTGTTTTAACTTTTTTTAACCTTTCATACTTACTATTTTATTTATTTATTATTATTTTGTTTTTAGCGAACAGTGAAATTTTCACGTGTGTGTATGTGCGTATTTATGATATCGCACTTTAACATAAATAATTCTATTTTAACTACGATTAAGATATTTTATTCGTATAGAATTTGGAAAAAGTTGTTCTATTAAATAATTACAGTTTATTATTTTATATTGTAATTACCATATATCGATCAAGTCATTATTTTTAAATGTAAAATATTTAATGTGGACTTGTGATTTAAAATTATAAAAATATCTGAGTATTGTAATTTAACGGGAAAATTAATCTTAAAAGGTTTATTACGAAATTGATTTATTATATATATTTAAATCATTTTCATGTGAATTCTATATTAACTAGATTATTATTTTCTGGAACTTGATTACAAAAATAAACATTTTGATAAAGATTATTAAAATTTAGATTAAAATATTATTTAATGATTTTGATGCCACTCAATGCTATAAAAATATTTTTCATGAGTCATTCGCAGTATTAGTTCATATTATGTAAAAAAAAAGAATTTTGCAAATCAGCTCCGATTTGATCTACGAAAAAATGATATTTTGAGCGATGAAAATTTGACAGGCGAGAAAGTGTTTGTCTGTCTGTGTTTTAATGCGTTTCACTTTTCATCGCCGGTTTTCATATCTTATGTGTACGAAAAAATATTTACGGTGTATTCAAAGTGAATATATAATCATACTATATACACATATACATTGAATAAAATACCGTGTAAGCCATTTAAATATTAAAATATACATAATAATGTATATACGTATATATGTGTATTATATGTGTGAAATAGTTGAGTACATTGCATCATATTTGAGTTAACGAATGTGCCATAAAAATGTTTACGAACATGTGGAGGACGAATTGTATATATTATATTTTTCAGAAAAAAAGTTCGTTATATGTATTTCAAATAATAATACTTTATATCGGCGTTTATCAAAGTGTGGGTCGCGACAGAAAAATTCAGCTGTATAGTGGCAAAAATTGTAAAGATACAAAAAATCTATAAAGTTTTGCTCTAAATTTAATATTTTTCAAAATTTGCAATCCTATACCACCGTTTTTGTTATATAATTATTTTGCAATTTTTGTGTATGAAATAAACAAATATATAACTCGAATTTTGATTTTTATAAAAAAAGTAATATTTGTTTTTTAAATAAATGTTTTTTTTTTCATAAGGGCCGCGGTCAAAAAGTTTAGGAAACACTGCTTTATATCACACAATGTCAACGTCATAATAGAATATAAATAAAGACTATGCGTTGTGTTCGCGTTCAAGTGTGGCGCCGCTTTAACGCGGAACGGTATCCGGGGTGTGTTGTTCGCATTTTTACGACGTCGTATCGTTAGTTATACGTTAAAAATTTAACTTTTATTACGGATTTGATATATTATCGTACATTTGTATCGTAAAAATAATTGAAACAAAAAAAAAATATTGTACAATATGTCCTCGGTGACATTTTGGGTTTCGGTTTTTCGATTTTTATCGAGTTATCGGATCGTTACGACGAATTTTCCATTGTCAAAATGATAAAATAAAATTTTAAAATCACCAGAAACGTGTATTATATCTTTCTTCATAAATGTTTTTGACAGGCTGTTTGGACTAGTGTGTACAATTGGAAGAATATATGTTTATATATCTGTCTGTACGTAACGCTTTTAATTGCATTGTATATAGAAGAATGAAAATCTGCTGATTTTATCTGATATTTTTATATACAAACGTCATATAAATGATAATATGCAATTATCGTAGTCTATTTGTTAGTATATATGAAAAGTTTTCACGCCTATTATTATATTTATATGCAAATATGATTTACATAAATATAATCAGCTGATCAAGATTTAAATTCGCGTTGTAAAATTCTATAACTTAATATAATTTTGTTTTTTATTAAAATACTATATTTCAACATGAAATACAATAAAATTATGACTGAATGATATAATTGAAGATTAGGCGCGGTGGTGTGAAATAATTCATATAAAAAACGAAATCTGCATTTTATTAATTTAATATTATAATATATTGTATTTATAATAAAAATAAATATTAGTGAGTTCAAAAATTTACGATTTTTTTTAATAAGTGTATATATGAATAATTTTAAATAGTTTTTATATTATATTTATAATTATATTTTGGATTAAAAAATAATAATACAATTTCTCTTAGATAATAATATATTTTTATGTGTAAATATCAGGTAGTTTCAAATTCGAGTTACTGGTCGGTGAACATTGTCTTGATTACAAATTGTGTTAGTTTTATTTATTTATTCTAGTTTAGTTTATAATTATGTTAGTAAGAATTGTACATAAGAAAATTTTTAAGAAAAAAAATTGTATTTATAAAATATAAATTTCACTTAGACGTCATTTATCATATGAACTGTGATTTACGTATAATTCATAATTGATTAAACGGACTATTATATTAATTAATTAATGATGAAAAGTTTTAGCGCCATTTCGAAATAAATGTCGATATATGCCAATGGAATCTTACGAAATCGTTTTCATATTAGAAATTCAATTTGTAAATCCAATTACCGCGCTATAATGGGAAAAATGAATGAGTCGTTCAAGTTCCAAGCGTTAATTGGGGGGGGGGGGTGTTAGTGAGAGGGGGGGTTATTCGGTCACATTATTATTCCCTTTTATTCCATGTGATATGAAACGGCGTTCAATATTATCGACGTCTACGTCATTATTATCACAACACGGTAATAACGACGATAATGTACGAATAAAAAGGGCAGGTGCATGAAATTCGATACTTCATGTATACATACAAAAATATGTAGTGTATATATATATATATATATATATATATATATATATACACATATATATACGGGATGTATACTATGTGGTAAAATGTGAATAGTATACAAAAAATAATGTACAAATCAAAGATTCTTAATCGGCGTTGTTGTAAAATGATTTGATCTTGAAATTTATAATGCGTGAGATTCGTGTTATTTCGTGATAATACTTTTAGATGAAGTGTGATATGAAAATGAATCGATTTTGAGAGAAGCTTATATTTTTTAATATTATAAGCTTTCTTTAAAAGCTCTTAGAGTTTGAATTAATGGTCGTTTACGTTTTCTCTAAGTAAGCAGAAATTTGTTTTTTCGAATAATGTAAGATGAGAGTCATCAAGATTATAAAGATGTTTAGATAGAGTATCGATAAAGATTTGAGAACCATTTATAAAATTTATTGAAAGTTGTTTATACGTATAATATTTAATTCTACTAATTCTTTTCTTGTCACAGTAATAATTCATTTTGTGAACTAAGTTGGATGACTATATATTTTTTCTACTGATTCATACTTTTATGGAAACAAAATTAGAGTAGATATATATTACTTTTCTTGAAATTTTTGGTTGAGATTTTTTATTCTATAAAACGACTATTTCTTCAGACAACCTTTTATAAATATTTAATTAAATAATATAAATTAATACATCTAGAGCAGCGATATTTAATTTGCAGTTTTTAAAAGTCACTGTGGCTAGTAAATAAATTATACGATCCGCTTTTTTGATACAAGAGAAAAACATCAAATTATTATTGATAATATGACATAGCCATATTTAGCAAAAATTTTATCATTTTTAAAAAGATTGAAAACTATTATATTATATGTGTATGAAAACTATTATATCGCTATTATATTATAAAAACTATTATATCGCTATTATATTATATGTTATGAAAACTATTATATTATATGTGTATTACAGGTGATTGTTTGGTGCGGTACACGCATCGTGTGTATGTTTATTTATAACAGATAAGGGTTTACTTTTACTGATCACGATAAAAATGTTTACAAACGTTATAATTGTACATTCCGTTAGTGGAAATTAACCAGCTTCTGTTCTTGTAAATCAAACGGATAAAATCGGCATCATATCAAAATCGAAAAATTAGAGCTGAAAATTATAATTATATTTAGTGAGGCGTCAGCTTTAATTGACGAATGTAAAGTTATAAATAATAAATGCCTATTCAAAGAAAATAATACAAGTCAATTATAGTAGGTATTAAATATTGATCAGCATAGTTATTTTATACGTTAATTATAAATTCGTATATTGAATTTATTTTTAGCTAATATTGTGCTTTGTGATTTAACCGCTCCGCATAATACACGAAATTTTGTTTAGGGTGGAGAGTTTAATTAAAATTTATATTAGGTTAATTGAGCAATTATACGATTTATTAATGCGCCTCTCGTGTTGACAATTTTCCTTTTACTTTTTTTTTTCGCGGTCGAATAAATACAATAACAAAAAGAGTAAAAGTCAAAATGCCGACGCGGAGACAAAATGGCGTAGTCTTGAGGGGGGGGGGGATGGAAAAATGGCGGAAACGTCAAATTAATCATTCGATCATCTGCAGAGTTCATATTTCACGTTCACGTTTTGCACATAAATATGCCGCCGCAGCGATTGAAACAAATAAATAAACCTCAAAATAATAAAAATAATAAATCATCCCCTATGAAAGGTAATATAAAGGGGGCATGAAAATCGGCGAGGGAGAGGGGAGATGAAAAAGGGCATGACAGGTAGGGGGCAGGTTGCGAAAACAAGCGTTTTAACCAAATGGCAAATGTCCAAGTTTTCCCTGGGTCGATTCGAAAAATTTTCCCACGAAACGAAAATCGTACGTGCGTGGAAAAGGTTTTCCGCGACAGGCGTACAATTTCATTTCAAGAAAGAAATGAATATATATATATATATATATATATATATATATATATATATATATATATATATATTATAATATTCGGATAACTCGTTCTAAACGACGTGTTAAATTGAAATTTAAAATATGTATAATACGTGTGGATATTTTTATGCGTGTATTTATCTCAAAACACATCGTAATGTATGCATATATTATATTTATGTTTTACGCTGTGTGCGCTTTTCTTTCCCTATTTCTGACTTTCATTCATCCCTTTTGCCGTCAGCTGTTTTTATCGCCATATGTTCCATCGTGTTTTTGAAATCGGATTCGCTTTTGTTTATAGACGAAGGTCCTAGCGAATGAATTTTATATAGGGATTTTTCCGATTTTTACATTTCATGTTAGAGTCAAAAAGTGACAGTAGATAGTGTAGAAAGTAGAAAAAAGTTATAATTTCTAAATACTTTTTTTGTAAAAAAATAATATAATTGTGTTAGTGAAAAATCTTACAGGGTATTCTTCAGCATTATTAATATTAAACGTGGTGTGATAATGAGTAATCACATCACTGACATTCACGTGAATAAACCAAGCGTATTCAGGTCTATTCTTGAACATATTATCATAGAACAAAGTGAAATTTATTCCGTGAACGACAGTCGTGTTTTACATTAGCATATTTTAATCGGGTTTTTCCATTGAAACGACGTCGGTGTGCTCAAAAATAAAGAAAGAAGAAAAAGAAATCGGGCTGAATAAAAGAAAGTAAAGACAGAGAAAAAAAAACGAAAAGAAATTGCAAAGGCACAACTCGTTCGGGCGATTTTTATAATCCGATAAGGAAGCATGAAAACGTAAACAGCCTTAATTATATATGAAAAACGTCGAACATAATGCAAAACTATGGAATCAGAGCCTCGTCGTCGGACACGCAACTATAAAATAGAAATTATTTTCAGCACGCATATACAATGAACCGTGCCTTTTTTTCTTGGGTGCAAAGCCTATCGTGTCACTGTGCCATTATTTTAAAATAAAAAAAAAAGAAAATTCACCCCAAAAAAAAACCTTTTTCGATTTATTTGTTCTGTCTTCGTGGTTCTAGATAGGTTGTATTTTGGAGTTTTTTACAGGACAGGTAGACGACTTTGGTGAATCTTTCGTAAAATATATATATATTTATGCGCTCGTTGTGGTTACATTTTTCGTAGGACCGAGTTGTAAAATCACATGCCCGAATTACGTGTAAATTTATGTATTTATTCTGTTTTTGTTGTCATTATTCTGGTTTATAAATTATTTATGACGAAAAAAAACCGATACAATGAGGAAGAAATCGTCGTTAAACGATCGAAAGTCGAGCGTGAAATTTTGAAATTTGAATTTGCGTATAAAAAGAAAATTTTAGATATACAAAAAATATATTTTGTTAATTTGTTTATTGAAAATATTTTTTTATTGAATAAAATATATTTTTTTTTATATTGAAAAGTTTTAAATAAATAATTTAAGGTTGTAAAAAATAAAAAAACGATTTATGTATAATTTTTTAATATTATTCTATAATATTTTAATATTGAACGTTAATCAAATTTATACAATTGTTGTGTGTCTATGTGGAAAAATATTAAGTGTCTAATTATATAATGTCTAATTTAAATGTGACTATTTTTCTAGCACTTTTTTATTATTTATATATTTTTTTTAAACAGGTTAAAAGTAAATATTAAAGTTTAATAGAGTGTGGCTTGTTGTAATTGCTTTCAGCGTTGCTTAACTTCATTACTAAGTCGTGATCGTGTTTCTTAATAAAATTTAATATCGAATAATATATATATATAAACATACACACACACATATATATAATAAATGCTTGCGGTGCTTAAAGCGAAGCTCGCTTAAACTTACGTATAATAAATGGCCAAGTTTCGATCGTTTCCGTTAAGCGTGCATAATTTAGCTCGGAAAATTTTACACTAGGCGCCGTTTCGTGAAAACGACGAAAACCGTCAGATATTTATTTATACGGCGTAAATATACTCGTCGACGACTCACTTGTCCATTGAACGTTTTCTAAGCAAATAAATAAATAAATAATATAAATAAATAAATAAATCGTACGAGCAAACACGATAATAATAACGGGCGAAACGAGCGTTAAACAACCTTACGACGAAGCGAACGTTTATTTTTATTTTTTTTTTCATCAATATTTTCATTTTACTCCCGGTCATATTTTATTTTTTACTATTGAGATAGTTTTTCAGTAAGTGATAGTTCAGATTGAAAAGATTCAACTCGATCGTTATATGATGAATATACTTTATATTTTATGTAAGAAGTCTGATTGCATATGATTTAATTTTTCTAGATATATTATATAGTAAATGGAAGGAGAAATATTTTGGCTCTCATAAGAGTTGTTACGTCAATAATTTCACTTTTCTATTGATTTATATTCTATTTGATGCCATAATTTACACTAATATTATAGAAAATAT
This sequence comes from Leptonema lineaticorne, assembly GCA_024500535.1. Lineage (NCBI taxonomy): Eukaryota > Metazoa > Arthropoda > Insecta > Trichoptera > Hydropsychidae > Leptonema > Leptonema lineaticorne. The sequence goes on from JANIJI010000009.1 coordinate 7,325,324, forward strand.
TATATTATTTAGAAATTACACATATTTATTTATGTAAGCTCTTTTATGGAAAAATTTGCACACATAAAATATTATATAATGATGTTTTTTTCATCTTTTGATTGATATATGTTATCATAATTTTGGTGATTTATAAATAAACAAATTTTGCCGTCTTCATTAGATGCTTTTAAATTTTTACTAATAAAATATTTAAACTTGAGCTTGAAAATATTTATGAAAAATAATGATTTAAATAAATACCGGGATCATATTTTTAGTAAATATTTATTTAATAAATGGTTTTTTATTATTATGATTTAAATATAATATATAAAATTAATAATAGCAAACGTATATTAGAGCTTTTAATAGAATTTATAATAATATGCATTCTTAAAAAAATCGAGAATGTAATTATATATTAAAATTTGAAGCATTACTTCATTTTTATGTATCAAAAGTCTATAGATTTTCATAAAAGAAGCATCCTGATACATATTACAATATAAAACTTGTCTAATATTAAATAAAAATATACGGCCGTTGAAAGTGTCAAGCTAAATTTAAGCGCGTCTCGCTGCGAAAACGCGCCGTCGCTAAAAGAAGGAAAAAAAAATGTTTGAGAAGTGTCGGTTTATATAATATGCAATATATATTTTCCGTGTTTTCCTTCGGATACGCAGAGCCGCGGCAAAATAATAGGAAAATTCTCGGCGGTTCGACCTTTTCAGATTCTTTTTTTCCCATTTTTATTTTTTCTTCTTCTTCACACGTTCGGTCGACTTCAGACGACGGCGTCTTATTTGCGTAAATAATAACAGATTCGGAAAGTTTTTCAGCCGCTTCAGAATATTTCACGTTTCACGTATGTAAATACGCGTGTTTGTTTGTGTGCGCGCGCGTGCGAGTTGACTTTGATGAAAATCAAACATTTATGTAACGTATAGATTTTTCAATTTAGCACTTCGATAAGCGGATTCTGTTTTTTTTTTGTCGGGCCGTTCAATTCCGATTATAGAATTGCACACGTTCGTTTTTTCCTTTTTATTATTATTATTATTTTTACAATTTTTATTTTGGAAAATTCGCGTTTTATATTAAACATTGTCATGTGTATAGTGAAATTTATCGCGAGCGCACGCGCATGTGTGTGTTTTACAAAGTAAACTTCGGAAATATGTTTCGGATTAATGCGGTGTTTTTGCGTTTATTAATTGAAATCGATTTGAATCTGTTGTTTTATTGAATTTTTGAACTGAAAAAAAATCGGTTAAATATAAAAATGTGTTTTTTTTTAAAAAGCAACACCGATTCAATAAAAAATACAAATTTTCAATCATTATATAATGAATTCAATTTTTTAATATTCACAATATATTTTCTTTAAACAAACTACATAATATTCAAAAAATATTGAATATAATGATCCGTTTCAGAACAACAATTAAAAGTTAAAGTATAAATATTTAACTTTGAAGCAAATATCAGTAGTCGGAAAGCTTTAATTAATATTTACATGATAGTAAATTATTTTATATTAGAAAGTTTATAATAGAATATAATCAATTGTTATTAAATTTAAATTGTAATAAAATTTAACAATATATATATATATATATATATATATATATATATATATATATATATATATATGTATATATTGTTTATTTAAAAAGTATATAAATTATCAACGCATAACACACATTATTTTAATTAATTAAATAAACAAAATACGATTAATATTTTTAAATTATTATATAAACTTTATAATATTATGATTACACGTATAATAATAATATGAAAAAAATAAATTGCAACGATTGAAGATTAAGATTAATCCGCAGAAGTGGAAAATCGATGAAATATTCAAAGGCATAACCCAAATGACTCGATTCGGGTTAATTCTTTATGCGGAATTGAATATGCGCGAATGAATGATGGATGATTGTGGAAAAAAAATATACAGCCTTTAATCCGATTAAAAAAGTTATCAATTAATTGCCGAAGCACACGTTATATATGTCGTATTTTTTCATGTGAAATAATGTAGCGGTTACAAAAAATTATAATAATTGTCAATAATCAAATCAGTTTCTTTAGAAATTATTTTTTTTCTCAATATAAATATATGTTTTGTTAAATGTGAAGTTTTTTTCTCTGATATATAAATATAAATAAAAATTAATCAATTTGAGCACGTTTTCGTTATATAAAGTTAACAATATAGCGTGTTTCAGCGATAAGGTAATTGGTTGTATTATATCTAAATTATTCACCACGAATATATTGATAAATACCGATAGAATAAAAATACATTAATATTAAACTATAGTAAAAATAGAAAAAAATAGATACATAAATAGTTCGATGATAATATCATTTTGTTTTATATGATTAAAGTAAGAGACTGATTAAAAAGGATAGTTCTATTGTAAATTATTTATTTTATTATTATAATATACTTGAAGTAATATCGTTATATCATTTGTTAAATTTGTTAATTACCTTAATTTAAAGCTTACATTGTGTTGTGTTTTATAATGATAAATGTAATCAGATTATAATTTCACATTACATACTAATTTTATGCCATACATTTTTTAATATTGTGAATATAATAGATTTTTAAATAATTGATAATTCGAATTTGATAGTTTGATATAATATATATTAAATATGAAATTTTCTTTTGAGAATACTTGTATAATCAAGTTTTATGTATTTCATATTATTTTTGAGATATATAATTTAATATCCGAAGTAAATTGTTTATATATTAAAATACAGCAATGAAACAGTGATCGTTAAATTTTTCATTTTTATGCATCATTCTTAAAATATATTTTATGTTATCATTTCGGTTAGACACACAATATTGACAAAAAAAACGATGATAATATTCAATAAACTTTAAATATTAATAAAAAAAATATTTTTTTGTACTCTACTATGTATCAAGCGTGTTCTATAAAAACAAATTAAACGGATGAAATGGCGAAGATTTTCCAAGCAATCAAAAGTTTACGACCATATACCGGACTTTATCGGTTTATATATATATATATATATATATATATATATATATATATATATGGCGACAAATAATTATGGGGGATAGAGGGTTTTGAACGTGTGTATGTAATTAATTTAAACACAGATGTGCGAGCAATCAAAATTATACGCTGCTTAATCGCTGATACGAGATATAGACGTCCTTATAATTTGCACGTTTATTTATGTGGGCGTTTCATGCGAAATGCTAAAATGCAAATATATATATAATATATATATATATATATATATATAATATATAATATATATATATATATATATATATATAATATATAATATATATATATATATATATATATATATATATATAATATATATATATATATATATAATATATATATATATATATATATATATATATATATTTATATATATATATATATATATATATTTATATATATATATATATATATATATATATATATATATATATATAATTGTCTGTTAAATATGTTGTGTTAAAATGGTGTGAAGATCTATTAAAAATTTAAATCTAATATATGTATTAGTTTGATATATAAGTTTTGGATTATATAATTATTGTATTTTTTAATATTTACAATTATTTATATATATATACAACGTTCTACATATTTCGATTATTAACAATTTTTTATCGTATTATTTTTTAAAAAATGAGTACTGTTTTAATTTACATTTTTGTAAGAAATGATATCTAAAAAGAGAAGATTAGAAAAAGGTGTATAGCGTATGGTAATTTTATTTTATAAAATAAAAATTATTTATTATTTCCAAAATGGCGATTATATAAAGTTTATAGTATCCGAGTGATGAAATTATATTTTAAATAATATTTAAGTAATTATACCATAAAATTGAAATAGACGATATTATAAAATATTTTATCTAGACATACTATTAGACAAAATAAAAATTATATATATATATATATATATATATATATATATATATATATATGTGTGTGTGTGTGTGTGAGAGAGTGTGAGTGTATATATGAGAATTTAAATTCAAAAATATATGTTTCTTATACAAAAACGCTTTTGGGGTGGTTTTCTCTATGGAAAACTTTACTTTTCTCGAATCGATTTTCTTTCTTGACTACATATATAAGAGCAATTTATTCAATGGAACAGCTGTACATTTGGAATCGTCTAAGAAGATGAACGTAGGTAAGAAAAGAGTGAATTTTATGATTAAAAAATTCATATATATATATATATATATATATATATATATATATATATATATATATATATATATATACATATATTCATATATATATATACATATATTTATAAATATACATATATATATATATATATATATATATATATATATATATATAGAATATAGGAATGCAGAGGGCGGTTCTTAGAAGCGATATTACACGATGACGAATTTTCCTTTTTCCAGAGCGTGCAAATCGATTAAGCTCCGAGATACGAAACGATTAGAGATCGATGTTCGTTCAGCACCGCTAGGAATTGACCTAGGTTTCCATTATATATACATACATATGTGTGTGTATGCATGTCTATGTGCAAAATAGAGCCTAGATTATTTGAAATGCCGCTTTAATCGAAAACGACGTCGTTTCCTTCATAAAATATTAGCAATGTTCGTGTCGAACGAATTCCGTTCGGAAAATGGTCTTAGTTTTATATATGGCAAATATTGATATTGTGTTTTTAGTATGGAAATATTCGATAATGTTCGAATGCTTGTGTGGAAATTTGAATTCTGTGCTTTGAAATAAATAATGTTACATTTGGGGAGCAATTATGTAACGTATAATTTTTATTGTAATTAAGTGATCGCTTGTTATATTTATTTAATATGTTATAAATTCTTGGTTAAAGCAAAGATATATTTTATAAAAATTTTAAAAATTTTAAGGGAAATTTATTAATTAAAGAGAATATCTAGAAATTTCAAGCAACAATAATATATATTGTTTTATGTAATATTTCAAATAAAAAAATATAGGATGTAATATTTTTAAATATATAGACAAATAAAATTATGAATTAAAGAAAGCAATTTGGATTAAAGCAATTATGATTAATACCTAATATATTTTAAAATTTTGGATTTCACCCTTAAAGAATAATTAACTTTTCATTTTATTCATTAAAAATAAGTAAAACGACGTGAAAATGTTTCCGAAAGAAAAGTAAGAATGTCGAAAATAAAGTTTGCCGTTGAACTTCATAAAAATTAAATTAGCACCGAATATTTTGAAAAAGAGATTCACATCATTTATAGTTGTATGGAAATTGTTTTCTATAAAGATTTAATAAATTTAAATATCGTTTTTTCAATAATAAATTAAAAATATTTGATTTGCTTCTGGATTATTATTTAAAAGCTGGATTATTTTGTTTTAGGGAATTTTTATTTTCTATATTATTCGTGAAAAATAAATATTATAATAATAAACAACAAAAATGATGATGAAAATGTATTTTTGTATCGGATTTGACGTGACATTTAAAGGATCACAGTACAGCGTAGCCCGTTCGCATAACGCAACAGTTACGACCGAACGCGAGTTACATAATAATAAACTGACGATGCGTTTTCTCGGCTGCAACGAACACAAACATTACGTAACGTTCGAAAACCTGACCGCGCGCGGAGAGAGGGGCGGCGGTCGGAAAAACCCCGAGGGAGCGGGGGGTCGCGCGCTTTTCCCTTTTCGAAACGCGAGAAAAGCGCTACGCCACTGTGAAGGGATTTTTCATCGGCGATATCGATTCAAGAAGACCGGGCGATTCGGAACGGCGCTGTGCGACTTTCGCGCGCCAAAAAAAAAAACGCATTTCATCTTTTTATCTAAAATATCGATTATCAACTTAAATTTTAAAAAAATTATATGTTATTTAAATATTTAGTATAAATATATATATATATATATATATATATATTGAAAGTTATACACATATATATATATATATATATTAAATCGAGGTAGGGTTGAGGGGCGGGGAATCGATCAATGTCGCCGTCGGGGTTTTCAGCTGTTGCGGAGGGGCGTTATTATTATTTTTGTTTTAAAGCGAGCGAAAAGCGTAAAAAGATGAAAAAAAAATGGCGGCGGAAAATTGCGTTCGAGATACCGTGTATGTGTTGTAGCGTGTGGGGGCGCAGCCTCATGCGGGCGGTGTTGCGGGCTCGGTCGGGGGTGCGGGGGTGTTGCGCGGAGGGTGCGGGGGCGCTGTCAGCGCCCCGCGCTCTCTCGCCGCGGACGCCCGCTGCCGAGTGACGCCCGGAACGCGAACCCACACAACCGGACGCGCATGCGCACACAACAACGGCGCACGCACACACACACGCACACACGCACACACACATACACACATACACACACACACACATATATATATATATATATATATATATACGACGAAGACAGGGATGTGCACCCCGCGGCTTTCGTAACAATTCCCCGATGAACGATTTTTCCGCACGATCGTAATAAAAAAAAAAAAAAGAAAATCATTCATCGTTGTGGGGCGCCGTTAAGTGCGCGCGGCAAAACGTTTTTTTTTTGTCATATGTTTATGTGGATTTTTTTTATGACCTTGTCGCGATGTACTCAATGGTGGTTTGCTGTCGCCATCGTCGAACGAATTGATTTCGTTTATCGACTCGAATAAAAGTCGATAAATGATTTCTATATATTTTTCTTTTGTTTTTTTTAAGTGATAAAACAAAAGAAAATAATGAGAAATATTATTGTTTACAAATCAAAAATATATATATATATATCAATGGAAAAACTATGAAAAAAGTGATATTATAAAAATATAATGCGTTAAACTGTTGCGTTATTTTTAATGTTTTATGTCTTTTTTATATACGTTTATATTCTTAGATTTTATCGTGCGTGTTAAATCATTAGATATATTTTATTATACATTAGATTTTACTGAATTGAATTTAAAAATAAAACAAAACGTATAAAAATCACTTCAAAAATAAAACGGATGAAAAATAATAAATCGTAATTAATTTAAATGACTATATTGTTATAATTTCATATTTCTTAATAATTTCATTAAGAAAATTAATAAATCATTTTTATATATTATTTTAATTTAAAGTCAAGTGATAAAGAAAAAAATTCTTTCAAAATTGTTTTTTGATAGTATTATTTAAAATTTATAAAATTTAATATATATATTATTAGATATTTAATTTGATATATTCGCAAATAAATTAAAAAAATGATTATTTTTAATATAAAACCTTATGTTATACATATATTGATAATTTTAAATATATCAAAAATATTTATAATATTAGAAAGAAATATCATATTATTTATTTAATATATAAGAAATAATAATAATATATTTTTTTAATATATAACGTATATATACTGTAAAATTATTTCTAATGTTGAAGTCTTGTGAAATAAGTCAAAGTGTAGCAACGCACTATACTATCTGAAGGTCGAGGAAAAACCGTGGAAAATTGATAAATTGACGCTTGGGTATTTCGGTAAGTCATTCGTATTGGAATATATGGCACCTTGGAAGCTTAAAGGTTAAAGAACCGAACACAAATATGAACGATATACAAGAGAAGACCTTTTCGAAAGATCAAATCGTTAACCTTACACCTGAATGGAAATACAATTCCACTAGTAATTTATATACGTAAATACCTTTAGTTAATGGTTTGTCGATAATTGTGAATACCATTATATTTAATAATAATCGTATTGAGAAAAGAAGTTTTCACGACCAAAAAAAATATAATTTTGAAACAGAAATGGATGTTAGTTTATTAAATAGGATTTACAAAAAAAAAGTAAACTGTAAAATAGTTACATATATAATATTTTTTTATTCATAGTAAAACATTATTCAATTTAGAGGTTTCTTTAAAAATAATTATAAATTATACGATGTTTAAAATGGTTGCTAGCATATTTTTCTTAAATAAAATATTTCCAGAGTTTATTTTTTAGATTTTTTTTTATATTATATAATTTATTCATTTATCAAAAATCGTTTGTTCTTGATTTTTACTTTAAAACGATCAATTTCATTAAATATTAATTTATGCTAATTACTTAAACGGTTCATTTTGTTGGGAATAATTCATAATAGCTAAAAATCGCATAATTATATCATTATATAAAAAAAATCGGAATAAATTTCAATAAATAATGCACAAAAGTTGGTAGCATCTGAAGCACTTACTCGCGAAGTAAATTTTCGGTTTTTACGATGCTATCAAGACCTGCCCGTTTTTTTTACGTTCGAGCCGCGTTGGAACCAAAAAAAAAAATAAATAAATAAATAAAAAAAAATAGATCCCCATTACCGGGAGTCAATTATGAGAGCGCACGCGTGCCAAATGTTTGTTATCGCCGAATACGAGTTATCTCCGAGCCGATAACGAGTGTTCTGTTGTGGAGAACACCATGTTTCATCTTCAATTTTGCACTTATACTTAAATATATATTTTATTATCTATCTTCATTCTTCTATGTGAATGATGACAAATCAAAAAAAAAAAAATTAAGAACATATTGTCATCAAAACAATGAAAAATATATTTATAAATATATTATGATTAATATTCGAAACGTCAAGATTATGATTAACAATATTACGTTGTTTTATTTCAGAAAATATATTAGAGAGAATTTTATTATTTATAGCATCAACTTGTTTATATCGTGATAACTACTTTCAATTCTGTTTAGTTAACGCAATAACTTTGTTTCTATCAAAACAATTATTGTTATTAAAATATGATAGGTAGTTTATCTTTTAAATTTATATTTACAGAGTTTATTTTTAATGTCAAATATATAATACTAAATATTGAATGTATAAGTATATAATATTGTTGATGCGAGTGAGATGTTCATAAAACTTTGATTCAAAAGATTATAAGATTCAATCATGAAATTAAAAAAATAAAATGAAATAAGAAATTACTAATAAATCTGGTATCAAACATAGAATTTTAGTACGAAAATTTTAAATAGTAAGAAAATTAATTCAAAGATTATTGGGTTATTCATATTTAATAAATAAAATAAATTATTAAATAATAAAATAAAAAAAATGTAACTTTTAGAAAACGGTTTTTGATAAGTTTTCTATGATAATAAGTATGCATTTTCAACATTATTATTATTTATTGATTTAATTATTTAGATCTTAAAAAATAATAATAACATGGATCTCATATTTACAATCTCTGAACTCAATTTAAGACCTTAGTCAAAAAATGGATGATAGATGATAATAAAAAAGCACAACAAGGTAAATCGTTGAAGATGAGGTTTATATTCAGCATCGGGCGAATGAGCTGAAAAAAAAAGATAATTATTACGTATAAGGTGAAGGTAGGTGAAAATGAAAGGCTTTTGATGAATTTACGGTTTACTTTTTTTTTGGTATAAAGCCTAGTAATAAAAAATAATATATATTATTAAAGGGAAATTGAACCACAAATTATATATATATATATATATATATATATATATATATATATATATATATATATATATATATATATATATATATATATTATTTTATGAAAATCGTATTTTTTATAAAATTAATTATTCTAAGTTCATATATTTTATTTATTAATAAATAAAACAAAAACATTAAAATCTCTTAAAGTTTATATAATAATAGTTATGTTTAATTCTTCATTTTAAAATTTTTTTCCAAGATTCTAATAATATCAACTACGAAAATAGCAATACATAAAAAAGATACCCTTTATAATAAACGAAACACTTTTCTTATAAAAGCATTTTCCTTTTTCAAAATGATTACAGTTTTTCTTCAAAAGATGTCATCATAGAAAAAAATATTAATGAAAATTGTATCTAGCAGATTTTCCAACAGATGCCACTTTTGAATTTTTAGAATTTTTGAAAAAAAATATGTTGAAGAGAAAATATTTTTTATTCATAATTTTAATTCTATTTTTAACATTATTTTTGTGATATGATAGATAATTAATTTTATACGAGTGAATATTAATTATCCCGAAATATTAAATGAAAACAGCATTTGCATTTTTATAATTTGAAATTATAATTTTATATTAAGTTTAATTCGATAACATTAAATTTTAAATATAATTCTCAAAAATGTTTATATTTCGATATAAAATATATAATATGGATTATATTTTTTATTTTGCTTCACTGAAATAGTTTACCAAGTAACAACAAGTTGTCGAGCAAAATTTTCTTACTAATTTTCCATTGTCACAATGTGTCGAGAATGTATAATGAGTGCGACAAGTTTTTCTCTAAAATTCAAAGATTCTCAAATGTTTTAAGTTTAAATGTAATTTTATTAAATTATATATTAAGTATTATTTAATGACACGTACTGTAAATATATGATTTAAAATATTATATTTCTATTTTCAGAATAGTTTTTTTTCTTTGAAAAATTAAAGCGCAGTGTTATTTTATGATTCTTAAATTATGATTATATATTTAATTTTAATAATTTAATAAGTTTTTGTCTCGTAATTTGGTTTATTTATTTAAGGATATATATTCTTTTCAAAAACGAATATTTTTATAAAATTTATATAAGATTTTACGTAATTAATTAATTTCATAACTAATAAAAAATATATGTTATTATTTAAATTTTATACAAAATTAAAATCAAAACGTATTTTTAGTATATAAATTTAAAATAATACAATTCGTTAATTTTAATTTGACCATCATCAGTAAAAGGTACAATAAACTTTTGAGTTCATTCATATTCACTGTAAGGTAAATCAATTACAAAGTTTTTCTATTTCCCCCTAATAAGTGAATTAACAAGTTGGTTAAATTGTCTTCTTTTATTATGCAACATTACATGTATAAGTATTCGTTATTTTTAATCATATATATATATATATATATATATATATATATATATTTATAAATAATTTGAATTCACAATATCGATTGTGCATTATTAATTCATTATAAAAAAAAATGATAGTGGAAAATTTTCAAGATTAAAATGTTTCATCGAGATGGTTTAGAAGGATGAATTTGATATATATATATATATATATATATATATATATATATATTTAATACGAAAATCTAATTGAAAAAAATAAATTGAATTCAAAAAAAAAGATAAACGGCATATAATTTTCCTCGATGTGGACCGAGCTTAAAGAAAAACACACTTTTACAGGGTTGGTTTATTTGAGAGTGTCGACGAAGACCTGTTGCTGGGTGAGCGTGTGTTGAACTTCAGTTAGTCGACGTTAGCTCGTCGCACCGAGAGCACCCCTTTTAGGAAAAAAAATAATAAAAAAAAACACCCCCCATCCTCCCCTAGCATCGTGTTAATCGAACGGTCACTTTTTAAAATTGCATCCACTAACAAATTAACCGGACCCCCATAATACGCATTAATATAAATAATAATAAAAAAAAAATAACGACATTTTTCGTCATAGCATTAATACGATCATGCTTCGTTCATACAGAGTGACGTTCATATATAAAAATGTTAATACGATAAAATATATATAAATTAAACCGAAATAATGCGGGAATAATATTAAATTTAAATATACGTATATTCCTCATAATGTATTTTCATAATAAAAATTGTGATATGTTTTTCTACAGCGATCAAAAGTTTATAATAAAATGAAAGTGTATGAAAGAAGAAAACTTTGATATTGCGTGTGCACAATTGGATTTATTTATAGTCACATTGTACTTTATTTATTTACAGTTAAAATGTCGTTGTGGAATAAGATTTGTTTTTTGCACATACTCCTCGTCGGATTATTATATTTTTCAGGTGAGTTATAAATTTACAAAAAAAAAAAAAAAAACATCTTGCCCCCCCCCCTTTTATCGTGTTGCGTCTTATTGAATATTTTATTATATAGTGAATTCGGATTCGGTGAGCTCTCTGGCAAAAATCCAAAATGAGCAATATTTCTGTAACACTTTTCATGTTCGCATGTAAACTGTAAAGTTGCTGAAAAAAAATCGCACGTGTTATGTTTTCAGAGTAATGGTTGTGTTATATATATTTTTTTCCATTCGTCTGTTTACAATTTTGTAATACGAAAATATGTCGCACTTCTATCGTATAATGTCATAACTTAAAATATAATTTGTACGTAATACACACACACACACACACACACACATATATATATATATATATATATATATATATATAATTATTCAGTTTACTTTAATCTATTGAAATATGAATCTTATTTCATAAATTTATATAATCTATATATCATATGATATATTTATTATATAAATTTATGAAATTAAACTTTATTTTTTTTAATAAAATATGAAAAAAAATGTATTTTCAAGGAAGTGATTTTTAATCGTATTGTATTATATATTGATATTGCACATGTTGTCAGAAAAAAATAGATAAATAAAATTAAAATAAGGTTTTCTTTTGTTGCACAATTTTACAAGTTTTTTTACATTATTGGATTAATAATTTTAAAACTATTTTTAATGTTTAATCTAATTTCACTGTACAAATATTAATATTTGGTATATATTTTAATTTTATTTCTTTCTTTATTACTCTAATTAAGAAATCCAATTTTTCATTAGTTTGCAAATTAAAAGTGAAATTAATAAATACGCAAGTAAAACTGTGAGTTACATATATATGCATATATATATGTATGTATTTATGTGTGTGTGTGTATGATTTTATTTATATACGATTCAGAGGAAATTTTAGTTTTCACACATTCTAGTCCGATGACAAAATATACAAAATTAACTTAGTTTTCCAAAGCCTTTCTGCTCTTTGAAAGCTACTACAGGATACAATTATGATAAAATAATATAAAATGAAAGCAATTTTATATTATTTTATAATGAAATAATTTTCAATAATATAGTGAAATAATAGATCAAAATATTTTTTTTAAATACGAGTATTATACAATTTATTTTTAAGTTTAAAAATATTAAAGTAATAAATCTGTTGAAAATTATCGATTTTTTAGTCAATATGCGCGTAAACAAACACACTGCTTTCTTTTAATTTTGTTACATTCTTTGTTATTATTACTTTTTTATTTATTTATAGATTACTTATGAATAATCCCATACATTATTTTGAAACTTTATTTTTATGTATATATCGAGTTTTAGTAGTTTTTAACGATCTATTTTGAACATTATTAGATACAAAAACTATTATTACCAGGCTGTCATAGAACTTTGAAAATAAACAAAACATTCTATTCGCTTCTAAATCATTATTATTTACAATTTCATGCGAAAAACAATGAATTTTCATTTTTTTTGTGTCATTGAATATTATGAAAAGAGTAGTTATTTTAATTTATTACTTTTTCTCAGTTTTTAACAATATATATTTAAAGAATGATAAATTTATTTTAATAAATATATTCAATTATAATTGAAAATAATGTTTTTATAAATATTATATTTATATCGATATTTAGAATTTCAAATATATTTTATAATTATTACGTTATTATGTTATGTTGTATTATATTTGTAAATGTTAAACATTCTATAGAATTTAATACACAATTAACACAAAAACATCAATCGCAATATTAATAATGTACAGATATAAATAAATGTAAATTTTATATAAATTAATAATTTAAATATATTTCAAAAATATAATTCATATATATTAGTTCAATAAATTTATTCGTAAATATTATAATATTGGATTATATTTTATATATATGAAAAAAAAAACAAATAGACTGATACGAATGAAACAAAATCGTTTACGAAATAACGTGACATTTTTCGATACTAAAAATAAAAAAGTTGACCGAGTCAACTGGGTTCCCTGCTGATTATTTATATGGGTTCAAATTAGATCAGTTTCATGTATAGGCACTGATTTAGCGTGGCGGGCTGATTTCAGATTTATTTCGATCTACGTATATTTAGATCAAGGTTTGGCTCGTTCTGTTTCTAGCTGAAAAAACATTTTGTTCAATTTAAGTTTTTCTATGAAACTTTTTTTCTTTTTGACGTATAGAATTTCGTTTCGCTGTTAAGTGAATAAGTTCGATGAAAACTTTGCCATGTATTCTAAATCAATTGAAAGTATTATTATTGTGGCAAACATTTCAAACTGTGAGTTAAAAAATATTACAACATATCTATATATATATATATAGAATGATAAAAAAATACGTTTTATTATTGAAAAAAAAAACTACATTATTTAATAATTTATATTTCATATTGTAAATATTTAGTACTATTTTTTATAAAATTTTTATTTTTTAAGTATTCGAAAATCGTTTTTAATACTTAATTTGATTCTTCAATATATGAAAAAAATAATTCGAAAATTTAAAAAAATATTGGGATTTTATTTAAAAAGATTGTAATTGTTAAAATGATTTGTCAAAATATATTTATTATTATATATTTATAAGAGTAGAAAATTTTCAAAAAATAAAAGTATTCTTCAAAATTGAATTCGAAACTGTTGGTTTGATTTAATAAATAAATAAATAAATCAGTATTTTAAATATTGAAAGAAGTCTTAGATCAAATAGTATTAATTAATATTTTAAATCGGAATTGGAAAAATTGTTTTTTTACTGGAAAAGTTGAGAACTTTTGTTTTTTTCTATATATTGATTTTAATAAAAATATTACAAAATTTCGTCTGTAAGTCGAGCATACTTTTTACACTCAGATTAATATTTATTTGATTTATATATTTCGAATAATTGATCCAAAATTGAAATTTTTACGATTCATTTCAAATATTAAAGAATATTTATTATCACTTTCATAACAAAATATCCAATAAAATGATACAAAATATCATGTGTTATATTGTATATATTACATATATATTATTATTATTTTAAATTTTACGTTTTTCAATTAATGTTTACTTTATTCTTAACTTTTTTTTTCCAATATAATCATTTTGGTTTTGCTAACGACGTTAATGTTTACAAAACACCTAGGCGGTCTCAGCCTACGCTTTAAGTATCTCAAAAATAGGCAGAGATTCCGAAAATATTTTATGTTAGATTTCTTAGCATTGAACAGCATAAAATTTTCAATTATTTACACGATCTTGAAAATTTCATTCCTCACTTTTTTTTTGTATAAAATTTTATAATAGTAACCGTTCGCAGTAAGAGTTCGCATTGTCGATATTGTCATAGCTTTTTATATATGCAAGTCGTAATGTTTATTTTTGTTTTTTTGACTTTACAGTTTCTGGCAGTGTACATATAGATAAACTAGATGTTCCATCACTAGTAGCATTAGGTAGCCAAGATTCTGTTGTATTAGACTGTCAATATACGGTCGTCGATAGTGATGGTCTTGTTGTGAAATGGTTTCTAAACAACAGAACAAATTTGGTTTATCAATGGATACCGCCGTTTAAACCTCAAGCATTAGGTCAATTCAAGGATAAACTGGATCTGGATTATAAAGCGTCTAGTAAGCCGAATTTTTGATAACGGTTATAGATATTAAGAAAAAAAAAATGATGAACAGATAAAAATATGGTTGAACGATTGTAGCGGATGGTCTTCAGCTTCATCGAGCTTTGAAGATATCGAAATTGGAGGCCAACATGTCTGGAAATTATTCTTGTGTTGTGTCCACATTTAATGATGAAGACAACAAATCGAAATCGATGTTGCTGTTTAGTTAGTATTATTTAGTTATTATTAATATAATTTATTAGAATACTATGTATTGTTAAAAAAATTCTTTGTTTCGTCTATAATAAAAAAAAATGTTTTGTGATTGAAAATGATTAAATTAACTTCTTGATTCAATCGTATGAAAATTATTCTAATACCGAATAAAATTGATTATAAATTATTATCCGAAACGATTAAATGTCAAAAGTTTAATTTATGAAAATGTTAAATTATTCAAGCAATTACGAAACTGTGTAACATCAAAGATAATTTATTTTAATAATTAATATTTTTAGAATAATTCTCAACAGCTATAATTTATGTTTGTTTTATATTTAAAAATACAATTATTTTTGTGTAAATATGAATAGATGTAAAAAGTTTGTATTAACTTTTTAATTTATGATAATTTTCATTATAAAGTTGTAATAATTATCATAATCAAATCGTATTAATATGTTTGAGAAAATATTTTAGTAACGATTATACGATTTTTTTTCATTATCAATATTTATATTTTAATACTTATTAAAAATGAATAAATATTTTTTTAATGTTATATAGCGCCTGGAAAAAATTTTCAATTGCGCCAGGAGAAAAAGGATGCCGATTCTGTAAGGCTGGTATGTCATGCTGAGGGTATTTATCCGCAACCCTTATTGTCGATTTCGTCACAAACGTAATTAATTTTCAATTCTTATATCGAAATAATAAAATAGAGTTTTAATCATTCGAATTGCGTTTATATATAAATATATATATACAGGAAGATGCTGACTACTGTCGGTTCAAATTCCAAACCAGGAGCACGTGGATTATACGACGTTATCAGCATGGTTGAAATAAAGGATTCCGAGATTAACGATCAGGAGGAATTCGTCTGCGAGCTGAGGGTACCTCAAGCCAATTACACCACCAAGAAGCAAACCACCTATTTTCCCGGTATGCAAACATTTCATTTTCACACCGACGAGCACACACACACGTCTTTTTAACGCTTTATTTTTTTTTCTTACACTTTCTACTTTTTCATTTTTCCATTCGACGCTGCTATTTTAACAAGTAATAGTTAAAAAACAAAAAAACAAAAAAAATCGAGGCCAGAGCTCAAAGGAGAAGCTAGAAACGTGCAAAATATTCTAATTTTGAATTTAGAGCGGAATTTGCGTTCGTTCGCTGCTTTTCCTTTTGCCGGTCAAATAATATTTTATATACTATATATAATATAGTATAATATATATATATATATATATATATATATATATATATACAAGACGTGTTTCGATATTTGCTGAAAAGTGTTATCGTGAATATTTGCCATTAACAATTATTATTAAAAAGAAAAATTGTATGATATAAATTATGTTATATTAATATTTGAATAAATTCTTTTATTAAAGCAGTCAATCACGATGATGTTTTATTCAAATTAAATATCGAAACTTGGTCATATAGTTTGCGTGTAAATATATATTAATATACAGAGTTGTATAATTTAATATATATATATATATATATATATATATATATATATATATATATATATATATATATATATATATATATATATATATAGTGTATAATACGCTAATATAGAATAATTGCGATCGATAACTATATAATGTCTGATTTAGTGTATGTAGTAAAAATGTTTTTTTTTCTTTTAATATAATATATAATACTTTTAATAAAAATTGCATGCACAGGAGCGATGCCGACAGCTCAACACACAGCAGCTGTCGAGAACGCTTTGGAAGTGCACGGCCAAGGCAAGTTTTTTTTTAATTTATTTATTGTTATTTAATTGTATTTTTCAATGAATAATAATAATAATAATAATAAAATTAATCATTAATTCGTGCGTAATGATCATTAAATAAATGTATACGCGTGTGAATGATATTAAAACGTGATATTGAAATGATTGTCTTTTATTATGTGTACTAGCTTATATCTAATAAATAAATAGTATTAAGAGAATTTTGATAATTAAAAATTAAACGAAAAATCGATTTTCAAACTAAATATATTTATCTATTGTAGTTGTGATAATATTTTTCTCATCGTAGTGATATTAGTTTTAAAACATATTCGTTATTTAATATTTACGTATTTTATTTTTACTTTAACGGTAATTATTTTAAATATATTATAAAAAAATATTTAAAAAAAAACTATGTAATTCATTATGATAAAAAATCTTAAAAATTAAATTATCACAATAAAATTTTTATTTGTTTTTGGTTTAATATTTTGAGTAGATAATTTAAATGACATAGAATATTATATTTTACCCACAATATTAAGATTATATATATATAATATTTAATTAAAAGTTTGGTAATATTCGAGAATTAAGTTTTTATCAAAATAAAATTTGTTCAAATCAGAATATCAAAAGTTAAAACGCAGTTGTTTCGAATGACTTTTATATTAAAAAAAACTGTTTTAAAAAATATCTACAATCTTTCTCTATGTATTTATTATATTGAACAATCAACAAGAAAATGCATAAAAATGTATTTCATTTTAAATTTGGTCACATTTATCCTGTGTGAAAATTTCATTACCGTTAGTTTGCATATAAAATTTCTCGTTTCCTTGTCTGTAGTGCATAATGAAAAATTTTACATTTAACATTCGCTATTCTTAATCTTTTTGTTGTGATACCAGGATCAATTAAATTATTATTTAAAAAATCAAAAACAGATAAAAGTAGATCATTCCGTTAATTTTAATCAAAGAAATAAACATATATATCGTTATATATTGTAATTAAATTGATGGTTTCTTTCTTGAATCAATTGTTTTTTTTTGTATTTATATTTCAATGAAATGGATAGATTTACTTTTAGACGAGGAAGTCTTTACGTATTTGCAGAATATATTTGAATTTTTCATGTAATTTCATTAAACGTTTTATCGACAAATTAAGGCAAGATAACTAATGATCAACTCGAGGGTCTCAAATATTAATTTTGGTTCCTTAAAGCTTTTCCATTATGGGATGCTAAAGTTTCAAACATTTGATGTCGACTATTAGACTTTAATGATTATTAAAGTGTTATATATATATATATATATATATATATATATATATATATATATATAGGTAATAAATTATATTGAGAAATAATATTATTTTTTTCATTAAAACCGGTATATATATTGAATATTTTGAATTTATAATTGATCCAGGGAAATGTTAACGTATTAAATATTTCATTAAAATTTGAGGATTATTCGTATTTCAAATTTCTAAGAAGATTTTGATCTTAAAAATTTTCGATTATAACTTGAAGTCCTATTAAGTTTTCATTCGATGTAAAATATTAAGAATTATATTTCAAGAGTGTACATTTAAAAATAATAATTATCATAAAATATGATGAATATTAGTGAAAATAAATTAATATTTAAATAATTAATTTTTAAAACAATTCATATATTACATCAGCGATATTCAACTTCTATACATATACAATTGTTTTTTTTTACATAAAAATGTATTGCAATCAATTAATTAAAAAATATATTTTTTTAAATATATAAATATATGACATAATTATATATATATATAAATTATGGTGATGTTATTAAATATATTTGTTTTGATTTTCATATTTTTTTTTAATTACAGGGACTGGAAGTGGAAATAGAAGTAGCGTTGATAGAAAATTAATACTCTTTATGATTTTTATGTATTTATTTTTAGTAATAATTTATTAATATATCATAACACTATAAACTTTTTCTAACAATTTCCATTTATATACATAAAAAAATATTTTATATACATATAAATTGTATAATAATAACGGAAGTATTACATGTGTATTTAATAATCGTAAATCAAAATTTTTGTATATATGTAAATGATGTGCATTTTATCAGATTGAAGAAAAAAATATTTTTATTAACCGCTGTGATATTTGATCTATGTAAATTACGATAATTGAATTAAAAAAAAAGAGATGTGAAAAAAATAATAAATTTGTTGTACATATAAACTTTATCAAATGTTTAAATTGCGTCTATTTGTAAAAAGAAATATACCAAAAATTTGAAAAATAAAACATTCAAAAATACAAAATCGACTGTTTTATTTCCAGTTAACTAATTTAAATTTTGGAATTAAATGAATTAAAAATATGATATAATGATTATGTCAACATTAAAATTTTTGTTCCGCTAAGAATATATATATGTTCAGCATTATTTTTATAAAAATATGTTTTTAATATAAAAAAAAAATCATTATAGTTTTAGAAATATAATTATTTTAATTTTTGGACTGATATAATTTAATATTAGGTAAACTTTCAATTTAAATTTATGAATTTTTCAGTTGTCCGGAAGTTAAGTATATTCGAAAATTTTTGATTGGAAACATATCGAAAAGAATTTATTATACTTTTATAATAATTTTGTAGTACTTTTATTCTATCATATTTTAATAATATATTTTTGATTTAATATATATATATATATATATATATATATATATACATATTTTATATAAAATATGTATTACTTTATTAATAAATGTATTAGAAGGTTTAATCAAAGTTTGTATTGAATAAATTAAAATATATGTTAACCTTTTCAGAAATACAATAGTAATTGAAAATTTTAAACTTTTAGGAAACGAATTGAGTTTTTGAGAGGTTTTGAACATTTGTGACCGTAATAGCAAGAGCTTAGTTTCTCAACTATGTGTTTTCAGTTGTTTCAAAACATTCGGGCGTGATTATTTTTTTTGAATCTACGTTTGCTTTCATATATAATACATTTTTTTGAGATTTTACATGTTAAAAGATAAATTTTTGATTGCATTATAAACTAATTTTATCCGTAGCGATTCACAACTATTATTACCCATATTACCAAATTATTATGCAACAGAGGTAGAAAAAGATGAAGCAATTATAAGGATACTGAAGAATTTCCTTCGAGAAGAAAACAGAGTACAAAATTGGAAAACACCAGATGAATGCAGATCCCCATTAAAAGTGGCCTGGATGCCAAATTTCCGATTGGGATCGTTTTGTCCCAAATTAAAAACTTGAGCCTTTGGGCTCTTTGTCGAAAGGACCTTGCGGTGAGGACATAATGGCCGGAATCCTTTGAAATGGGCGCCTGTTCATTAAGGCTTCGGCTTAGTTTCCAGGATCGCGTCGAATATCCTCGTTTTCTACCATGGAAAGAGGAGCAAAGGAGTACGACGGCCCTTTGTTCGAATTTTGCAGATTGAACGCGAAAAAATTTATCTGACTTCCTCGTTCGGCCATTATGCCAATATGCAAACGATGCTCGGAAGAGCTCGTAATTTTTCACCGCCAGTGATACTCAATCTTTTTTCAGCTAAATTTTCTTTTAATTATATTCTAATTGCGTTATTTATTAATATTGTTAGCGATTGAATTTTTTGATACTCGTTTTTTGAAAATTAAGATGTCATTTATATATTGAAAAAAAATCTAAATAAACAAATTATTTAAAATATCGCAATTTTCATTATATGATAATTATTAATATTGATAATAATATTTTTAATTAATTTCATATAATTGAGTTTAAAGTATCTCTTAAATAGTATAAGAGAATATAATTTTAAAAATATATGAAAGTTTACATTTTTTTAATTTTTAATATATTATAATAAGATCTAAATTTTATCAATTCATGTGTGTAATATAATGTTATAATATATCTAAAAAATAAAATATTTTTAAAATTATTCTAGAATATTCCAAAAATTGTCTATAGTAAACGTAATTATATGTACATATATAAATATATATATATATATGAACTGTGAAACTTTTGATATTGTCGTTTCAAATATTAAATTTGGCTCTCATATCAACGGTTACATATTACTGCTTCTCAGCGGGACTAACCGTTATACCCGTAGAAGTTAACGTTAGAGCGCGTATATTTTCCACTATTCATAGTATGTATGTTAAGTAGTGCGCTTCGGGCGGTAATGTCTTGGAAAATCTCGTGGTCCCAGGTTCAATCTTCGTTGCCGTTGTCGCACAAAAACGAAATATGATATTTCGAATACAAAGCCTTTTTTTTATAAACAAGTCATATTACTGCCGGTATCCGTGTGCGATTTTCCACAATATTTATATACACGAAAGGATGTCGAAATTTTCTTTGAAAATATAAAATTTATATATATATATATATATATATATATATATATATATATATATATATTGTTCACGTTTTCTCTACTAATATATAATGTTGGTAAATGTACAAGTTATAATTTTTTTAATACACTATAATATAAATGAGTGTATATATTTGAAGAAATTGTATTGTGGTCGATCTTATTAATCGAAATATAATATATTTATCGAGTAAAATTACGAGAGCAAAAAAAAAATTATAATATAAATATTTTATGAGAAATATTTGGAAATACGTATTATGTATTAAATGGATTAATTTTATTATTAATTGTAATACTATATTATTTCATATTTATGATGAATGGAATTACTGTATAATTCTTGTTCAATACGCAATATCATATTTATATAATAGAAACCCTCTTCACTATGGAGAATGTTATATTGTTATGGTTTGTTTATTATTAAATATTATTATATATTATAAACCAGGTGGAGAATTTCGATAATTATAAAATTTCTTACTATTATATTATTATATATCGGATTTGTTTATATGATAATAATAAATGAAACAAGTTCTTATATATGAACGTTATATTTCAATATTTTTTTTTATAAAAAATAAATGCGTATATAAGGATTATTTTTTCAGTATTTAATCTTTTTATTATTAATATATTATATTAATTCTATATTATAAAAAAAGCTTTAGATTTTTTTTAGATAATTAAATTAATTTAAATATTCAAAGAAGATTAAATTATCGACTTTTCGACCAAAAATATTTTAAATTCGACGAAAACTATTAGCTGAAAAAAAATATATATTTGGAAAAAGTCTTTAACATAATTGAAGATCAAGAGACGAGGGGGTCACGACGAAATTAATTCGGTCTCGGACGAGACGTTGTTTTACGCGCTCAGTTGAATTTGAAGAAAATGAAAAACGAAGCCTTCTTCAAACCACTAAAAAAAAAAAAAAAGAAATTAACGGGACTTATTAACTCTTATCGGCGGTGTTCCTCATTTCTTATTCATTACGGACGTGCTGTGAAAAACTCACCCTTCGTCCTTCCTTCAGGAGTTGACTCACAGGCTTTGCTGATTATGCGCTAAGGGCGTTTATTATTATATATATATATATATTTTTTTTTTTCTTACGTTTTTATTTTATTTTCGGGTACATTTTAAACCGTAACCGGCTCCCCGTGTCTTTTTGCCCCGTTTTCAAGAACTGCCTTCCGCATGTCGACGCATAAAAGTTTCGCAAATTTGACTCATCCGACGCGAATGAAATAAAAAAAAAATAAAGCGTTCTCACAAAGGACGTGTATATTTGATGAAATTAGAAGAGGACATTTACCCGCTTTTTTTAACGTTCGTTATTATGGCACTTTAACGATCCGCTGAAAAAAAGGAAAAGTCTGTTATTTAAAAAAATATTATTATATTTTTATACTGTAATTACATTATGTTTTCAATTATAAGATACTATATAATTATGATTATTATTTAAATCTTTATATAATATTAGGTAATCAAAAAATTGTTTTCTGTGTGGATGTATAATATATTATTGTGGGATAAAGCGTTTCCAGAATCTGTCCAAATATTATATAATAATATTTAGATAACTAACTATATTTGCTTCCTTTCATATTGTTTATATTTTATTGGGTTTATAAAAATATTTTTTATTTTTTTATATTAAAAAAAATATTGTATATAGAATTAAAATGATTTATTTCACAAAAAATATTAGAAGTATATTTTTGTATAAAACGAGTATATATAGTCAGAAATGTGAAGTGTTTTAAAATGTGATGGAGAGGGTTCGAAAAAGAAACTACAATTCCGAAACTTTTCCGACAAAAGTGTTTAACTGAGCGCTTTGAAAACTTTCATATTTATTCTATTTGAAAGTTAACGAAGGGTTAAACGTTACTCTTTTTTGCTGAAGTCAGTAAGTAAATATGTGTGGAGGGGAAAGAATCCACACAGGCCTGACCAAAGGTGGGGGGTCTATTTATTTTTGGATTATTCTCATTATTTATGATCCCGAATAATTGTTTTAATATATATGCACATTTATAATTATGTGAAACTTGTGAATATTTAATCAAATTATTTTTGATATATTTTTTTTCCATTTTGATAATGAATTATTTATATATATATATATATATATATATATATATATATATATATAAATATATATATATATATATATATATATATATATATATATAAATATATATATATATATATATATATATATAAATATATATATATATATATATATATATATATATATATATATAAATGTATAATTAAACAATTTACGGAACGTCTGCTTTTTTTCTTTCATCATAAAATAAACACGATTTAAATTGACAGGTTTAAAGATATTTTTCCTTTCTTTCTGTTGCACTTTTTTTTTGTTTTAATTCGACTTAAAAATGGATTAAAAATCTTCAAACTCATAGATCAACGTCGTTGCGGCCACTCTGAAGTTTAAACAGGCGGAATTAAAAAAAAGGGAGACGAGAAATATGAAAAAGTAGACATTGTAAAAAAAAAAGAAAATCTTGGAAAAGCCGCAGTCACGTGATTCAGCATCTGGCGTCATTAATTTTGGGAAATTAAAATGGGATTTTTAGGGGTGACTCTAGATAACGACGAGCGGCCATCAGTCATCTGAAAGCTCAGAACAATTAACTAACACCACAAATTCGACGATCGCAATTTTTGGGGTACATCGAACGGTCGTCTATCTATCTATGTATATACACACATTTCTGTCGATTTTATCATGTTTTTTTTTATACATTAATAAAATAGAGATTACTTCGACCGAAGTATAGTAAGAATTTATTACACGACGTTTCTCTTGTAATTCCAAAGTTTTCTTTGTGCGATGTTTTTCTATAGAAATTTTGCTTTTCATCGTTTTGAAAATTTTTATCTTATTGTCAAGTATGGGATATTCAACAAGAATAGCATATTATTCATTCAATACATTTTGAAATTAAAGTATATCAAAACTCTAAAATTATATAAATAAATTTTTACCTCAAAGTGAGAAAAACTTGAAAGCTTTTGATAATTTATATGATTGATGTTAGATTATGAAAATAAATCTATATTTAACAAAGCGCAAATAAAATAGAAAATAAAAATAATAATTTTATTAATAACTAAATCATGTTATAATTTTGTTAAACTGAACGGATATAATAATAATGTTTTACGTTTATACGATGATATTGCAAAAAAAAAAATTGTACTCGCTAAAAGGCGTCTCCTCCTTCTCATTCTTCTCCTCGTCCTCCTCCTCCTCCCCCCGAAACCCTGCATTATTGATAAATGGAACAGTGTTCATGTGCGTTACATAAGCAGTCATAAAATACGTATAATATAAAATATACGGATATTATAATCCGTTGGCAAGTATACATACTTATACAATTTCATCAACGGAAAAAAAATAAAATGCAGAACTTTTCACTTTCACGCATCGACGAAAATAGTCTAATCGAAAAATAACCGGAAAATAAAATATTAAAATTGAACGCGTTGCCGATGTGTCGAATGTTTATATCGGTAAATTTTATTTTAATTCGTATGCATTTTGTATATTTTGTATTTTGTATATGAATTTGGCGTATGATTTTTGCGACAGCTGGTTTCTACTGAAACAATTTCAATAGATTGAATGTATTATATATATCGTATATTATATGAAATTTTATATAAACAGTAGTCGAATGAAAAATAATGACAATTTTTGTGTAAAATACTGATAAAAATAATATTGATATTTTTTATATAAATCTATGAATAAAATCAAGAATTGGACTGTATAAAATTTACTTCAATTTATTCGAAATAAATTATAATTTAATAATAAAAAAAAAACATATCGTGAATCGATCAAATATTTCCGATATAATATGTTAATAATATTTGAGAGGTCGTCGCAAGAAAAAAAAACACGTGTCTAAGAATTCGACCTCATAAAAATAAATCAGTGCCAAGAAAACTCGAAAGAAAAAACCTTGACCCTTAAAGGGGTTGTCGTATCATTGATTTATATTTTTTTCAATATATTCAAAATATTATTGTTATTATTGTACCAATTATATCTGACAAAATAGTTTCATACTTTTTTTTTTCAAATAAAATATTCAAATGTATTTACGACATAAATAAATCTATGACAAGACTACCTTTTCAGAGTAAAAACCTATCTTTTGAAATTCAAAATTTATTTATTATAAATAAAATTAAAAAAATAATATATTTTGTAATACATAAAATACAAAAATATAACAAATAAAAATAGATATATAATAAGAATGGAAAAAAAAATGCATTATAACGAATAAAGGAAAAAGGATATGAAAGAAGGTTGAGTTACGGCCAACTCGGGTATAGAACTAAAAGAAACAACAAATATATAAAAATAATAACCTGTACTATATATTTCATAGAAATATCTTTAGTTTCTTTTAAAATCATCCCATTTATTAAACCAAGACCTCGCAAAAATCTGAAAAAGTATAAAATTTAAGATATTGATTTATTTTTATAGAGTCCATTTATCTATTCTCCTTTAGAAATGAATCATGTTTTAAAGATTTAATGTGTTTATATATATTTTAAATTTAATATTTTTTAATCTTATAAGAATTAATGTTGTTTTTAGTATAGTAAAATGGATTTTAATCATTCGTTTATTTTAGATATTATAATTATGAAATATAATAGTTAATTCTAATATTTGGTAATTAAAAATTTATATGTAATGCTTGTTTAATATAAACGATCTGTATGGAATGAGAATGAATGATAATTTTGTACACATGCCGTCTTAAAAACAAGACATATGACGTCATAAGTTATTTAATTAGGCAAATCACCTTAGTGGAAATTAGCTACGAGCGAAACATGCGCAAGATAGATAAAGTGAAAATAAATTATCCAGATGGAAACATTTCGCGAATCGGGAGGGTTGAATTCGAGTCTTGGAATTGTTCACAGAATTAGACTGAATTAAACTGAAATTACGCCAACATGACAGGGCTGGTGATGAAGACTAGATGGAGCCCTTTGAGAGAACCTTCGGGACCCTCGTTCATTAATATTAAATCTCGTTCCAAAGTGACCCTCACATGCTCCCCGAGGAAAATGTAAAGAAACTTAGCATCCACTACTTGAGTGGATAGTTAAAAGTTATAAGGTTTTTCGCTTTGTTCCTTTCGGGAGCAGTAATAAAAGGATAGGGAATGTATCGAATTATGTACGCGAGGTGAACAAATGCGATCGTTCAACTTGATGCTATAAATATAAACGGAAAACGGGCGATTAAAAGTCAATTGATGTAATTGATATTTTAAATTGTTTCACGTTTTCAATTTAAAATTTAGTATTATACTTTTAATAAAGTATTATATAATTTTTAAAAATAAAATTCACATTTGTCCTATATTAATTACAAGATTTGTACTAGAGAAACAAATAAACGAATTGAACTACTTTAATAAACATATGTAAAATTTATAGATTTTAATTTAAATTCTAAATTATTCTAAAGAAAATATATTATTTAAATTAATAAGAAAAATATTAAATTTCAAAAAAAAAATAAATGCAATTGTATATTTTGTATTTTAAGTATCGTACGTCGATTTAGTATCAATTTTAATCTCATTCGAGTGATATTTTCGCGAATCGGTCGCCATTTGGTCGAAGGCCGTTTTCGGCCGAAACGTTGAGTCGGATCGGAACCGGAATTGGAATTGAGCCGCCGCAAATCAATTTGTTGCGGACGAATCGGCCGGCCTGTAAAAGGATGATCCTGAGGGTTCGTCTGGAGTGGATTGGACGCTGATTGAAAAATAAGTGCGTCAGTCCAAATAAATTGAGATAGCCCATAGCGCAATCCACGATTCCGCACAAAGTCTTAATGGCTGCCAGACCATATATATATATATATATATATATATATATATATATAAGTGACTTTCAACCTTTTTGACATCTATAAAAAAATCATCTTTTTATATTTATAATATTTAATTTAATTTATTTTATCATATAAATATAATGATTCATTAATTTATATAATTATTATTTCATATTTATTATATTAATACTGGTTAATGATCACTGAAATGTATGTTAGCTTATAAAGTTCATCATATAACGCGTGCTGTCCTAATAATAGTCTATTAAGAGTGCGTGAATCGTGCGCCTATATAAATATAATACATATACCATTATATTTAATAATAATGAAAATTGGAATGTACAATATGAAATTTTGCAAAATAAATTATTATATACCATATATATATATATATATATATATATATAAATAAAAATTTATATTAATTAATAATGCATTAAAAATGATACATTTTATATTTTTTGCGTCTCGCGGAAATATATGTGCAAAATTAACGATTATCTATATAAAAAAAAGGAAAATTTATATACAGATATACTCGAATTTTCATCGTTTTTCACTCTTATCGTATTACTTATTATGCTTTGAGTGTTTTAAAACGTTCTTTAACATCCCTGTGTCGTCTTTGGTAAAACGATCTTTGATCTAAAGACGTGTTACTGCTTATAAAAAGGTATACAATATTATAATCAATATTCTAGACACGTCTTTAATATTATAAATTAATAGTATGTTTCGTATAATATTTTAAAATATGATAAATAATAAATGCCTCGTTTTTGTATTATATAATTTATATCGTATAACATGCAGTTATTCATTTATAAAGTAATATAAATATAATTATACAATTTCTTTGTATCTTGTATACAAATAGCGTTATAATATTAACAAGGATTTATAAGAATCATCGTTAAGTAAATTAATATATCTCTTTAATATTGAATTAAAAGCAATTTTAAAATGTTCAATTATAGATTTTATTTACATATTAATTCATTAATATCGTAATATATATTTTTTTAAATAAGTAATACAATTTAAATGTTTGATAATAATTTGTTGACCTAAATAAAAAAAAAATAAATCGTTAACTTTAAATTTATATAAGAAAGATTTTGACTCTAAAAGCTTGAATGTATAAAATTTTGATTGTAATTTAGATTTAAGCTTAAAATTATACGCGAACTTTATAACAGTCTGTATGATTTATTATGGCGCATATCGCAAAATATTGTATCGTACAATTGGTGCGTTATGTAAATTCCATTTGTACAAACGAATTTCGTATCGTTTTTCGACGTTGATTCGAACATCGACTGAAATATGCTGAAAAAGCGAATATATATATATATATTTACCTGAAAAAAAAAAGCTATATCCATTTGCATTATGACGCATGAGAGCATAAGAGATATGAATCCGAATAAGTCGATTCAATACATAAATGAAACGCTCGTTTTCGCAATACGATTTAATAGGAATAAATTACAAAAAAAAAAAAAAAAACGATAAAGTGTATAATGGTCTTTTACATTCATTACAGAATATTCTGTTTGTGTATTTAATTATGTTTTATTTTTTTTTCTTCGGGTAACCTTAATAAATATATGGCGGCGATGTAATGACTAGTTCTAAAACGGAATTGGGTTTGCGCAGACGAAGCAATTAGTGCTGTTGAAAATGGAAATTGTTGCCTCTCCACTCGAATTAACATTTTGAACACGAGGGTTTGTCTTCGTTAAATAATGAAAAGAGGGTAAAAGTGCAACGGTGTGAGAAGTGTGTTTTTTAGACGGGGATGAGATGAATGAAGACGATTTGGTGGTGGAAAAAAAAAGGGTATTGCGCACATTCAAATGTGTAGTTTTGTTTGAATTCCGTTATTGTATAGTGGATGTTTTTAATATTTTTTTTTATATAATCATCATTACAATTATTTAGGATTTATTATTTTTCATTTGCTTCATAAAGTGTTTTTTTAATACTTTTTTATATTTATTTTTATGTCAAAAATATTGAATTAAATTTTTACTATTATATTTATTAAATATATAATAAAAACGTATGTTTTTCAAATGATCTTATATATATATAGTAGACTCATGTGCGAATTTGCATATGGATACTCTATATATAATTAGATTTTTTTATTAATAAAACATGATTTCAAAAAAATTGACCATATAAATGAACGATTAGATATTAAAAATAAATACTTTGGTATCAGTTGAATCGTTAAAAATTATAAAAATATATAAATTGATGATAAGATGTCCTTATTTTTAAATTAAGTCGTATTTTTGATCAATTTATATTTTTGAGATTGAGTAGAAAATTTCATATCTAATTCTTAGATGTTATAACTTTTTAAAGGATTATTATACATTGATGTATTTTTAGAATATTTTAAATTTAATTAAAGATAGATTTATAATTTTATTTAAGTGTATAATATATTTTTATATTTATAAAATATAATAAAAATTTTGATGAAAACTTAATATGATTACATAATTGATAAAAATGCATAAGGATGATAAATTTTTAAATTACAACATATGCATCGTTTTTACTGTGATGCTGATTTCATCAATATAATATTTAAAATTAATATTTTATTATTGAAAACAATTTGAATTTTGAAAATTCAAAACGATCCAATAGCGAAAAGTAAGTAGTAAAGCAGTATCAGGTGTTTCGAATATAACATATAATATATATTTATATGTATTTTTCACGAGTGGAAAATCCACGGTTGCCAGCTCGGGAAACATGCGGCTCACACGCGGATATAGCCTGAGGGGAAAAACCGTTTCAAATATGGAAGCCGCATTTCGACGACAGAATTCATTTCAGCCTTTCTGCCGACGAAATGGCATAAAAATTAACCGGCTATTTGTACGAATCTCGTGATATCTTATAAATATGTATGAAAGTCATTCTGACGTCTCGCTGTTGCAATTTCTTGTTGCGAAATCGGACCATTTAATTCTCGTACAATTTTTATTTGAACGCACGTATTTTTTATATTTTAATTATATATATATATATTGTATTTTTGATATGTGATTTTTTTATATTGAAATTTATGACAATTATGAGCTTAAAGTTGAAATATTAAAAAAAAATGTACGATGATATAAAGTTGATACAATTTTTATTATATAAAAATATATATTTTTTACGCGTATAAAATATAAATTCAATAAATGAAAACTCCACACGTGAAAATTAAATATTTTGACGTTGTTTGATGTGTAAGTAATATGAAATTATATTGTGATACTCGTTTTGCGTTCACAACTTTTAAAAGTTTATATTTTAATTTATGAATTATATAGCAAATAATATTGCTATTTTTATTACTCGATATATTGTAAAATACGATTTCTTTTACTTTTATTTCAAAGATTGAATCTATTTTGGCTTATAAGCGTGACATATAATTTAATAAAAAACGTGCTTCGAATACGAGTGGATTAAAAGGAAGCGTTTATAGAAAGAATACAAAAAAAAGCTCTTTCATTTATCACGTATATTTTCGGCACATAATCATTATATCATGTCGAAAATTAAACGAAATATAAAATTTGATATTTTTAATTATTATTTTTATACGCATAATAATCAATATTAATTATAAGTTTACATTAATTATTAATTACTGTATCGGGCAGTGTAAGAACGACTTTTGAAAGTTAATCCCGGAAGAACCGAAAGCTCTCCCATATAGTTTGTATATTGATTTAAATAAAAATAAAAGATGTTTATATAAGAGAAGATATTTCTTCATCTTTCTAGAATGTTTTAAAGGTTTATAGAATTTCTTTCTTTATTATCTAAAATTGTTAATATATGAAATGTAATATAGAATATTATATATGAGTTGAAAATCGATCGTTTTAAATCGCAAACAATGTTAAATTACGAAATATTTATGTGGACAGTTTGAAACTTCGTTCATGACATATTTTCAACACAATATTTTAATTAAACAAAAACCTCGAGGGGGCTGTAAAAACCTTTATAGTCCTTAGGTCAGGTACATTAATTATACACACGTGCACATTAAAAAGCTTTCTATTTATTTATTAATATTACTCTCGAAAGCGTTAATGAAATACGATGTATGTACAACGGCAATTACGCGATCAACAATTGTATTAACGATAATTAATTATGCGAAACAACTATGTGCTCGATGAGAATTTTCATATTTTCCCGATGATGTGAAAATTCAGTTAACGGTCATAATTAACGTACATTAATAATATTAAGCACGCTGTTCAACTTTAAATTATTTCGTATAATTGTCCAATTTATGTTCATCGTATTTTTTTTTGCAATATTGCATTCATTTTACGGTAATTAAAAAAGTAACTAAATACTAATAAATTCAAATTTTAATTAGTATAAAGTTAGTAGTTTGTCTTTAAATATCAAGTTTTTCTCTAGGATAAACATATATAGTTTATTTTAATTTTCTTTTCAACATAAAAAATGTTTAAATAAATATATGATAAAACGGGAATATTTTTATTTATATATAATATATAGGCTAGAATTATCATTAAAATTATTGTAGTTGTAAAATTTTTAATATCATTATCTTTTGATTTTACCGTGTGCGTCATAGATTAAATGTAAATCCAGTGGCGTGCTGTTTTCATACGAAGTAATTACAACAGGTTCGCGTGTCTTCAAACTTATTCAATTACACGGATCTGGTGAAAACCAAGAAAATCGAGCCTCAAACGATTTGAAGAGTTAACGAGTTCGGTTGTTTTTCTTTTGACATAATTAAAAAAAATATATCGTAGAATGTGAAATTTATAAAATTTTTGATAATATCAATATTACCGTAACATTAGCATATATTTATGTGAATATATATATATATATATATATATATATATATATATTGCAATTGAAAATTTTTAAATTTTCTATATAATATTATGATTATTTTTGAAACATTTCAAATAAAATTGTTTGAAATATTAAATGTGGTGATGGGGATGATGTTTTAGAACGTTGCACCAGCCGGTGACTCGCGACTCCCTAAGGAGTAGTAAAATATTTTCCGAAGGGTTACTGGAGCTTTGAAATAAGAAATATATTTCTTACTCTATGATTATTTTATATATTCTTGTCAGTAATACTTTTTTAATCCTTATGTTTAGAAATAATTTCTATCCATATTCCTTATTTTATAATATTATATTATATGTATTTAACTGATATGTCATAGAGGTTTAATTATAAACATTGTCTACATTTAAGTGACAGAGTATATATATT
This sequence comes from Leptonema lineaticorne, assembly GCA_024500535.1. Classification (NCBI taxonomy): domain Eukaryota; kingdom Metazoa; phylum Arthropoda; class Insecta; order Trichoptera; family Hydropsychidae; genus Leptonema; species Leptonema lineaticorne. The sequence goes on from JANIJI010000009.1 coordinate 7,358,479, forward strand.
AAACTATATAATATTTATTTATAAGATTTTTTTGTACAATTGACTATACATTTATTAAAAAAACTTCAATTTAAATCTTAATCATTCATTTTACATGTAACAAATTTGCTACAAATGCGAAAATCAGTTTAATATTCTATATAAACTTATCGAGTCTACCTTTTTATATTGTAGTGATAATGATAAAACCGCAAGTAAATATTTAATTCAAATAATTAACAATGTTTTTTTTTACCATTTTCCCTCTATGAATAAATCATGTATTAAAATTTTTATTATAACTAATGTATGTTGATGATATATTGTCACTATTGTGAAAAAGTTATATTACATAATATATCATAAAACATATAATTTGTATTATTGTGCTTAAAAAAAATATTGTAAAAAAAAACGGCTAAACGAGTAGAAAGAAGAAAAATCAAGGGAAAGAAAGAATGAAGTTAGAAAATCGCACGGACGACGTCGGCTATTATTTGCACGAAACACTCCAATTCTTTAGGAGATAGAAACGATTTTGAGTAGAAATCGAGGATTTGAAAAGGATTGCCGCTTTATCTTCGCCATTCGAGTCCGGTGAAAAACCTGCGGGAAGAAACCGCTGGCGGGATGGGTTGTGAAGGAAAAATCCTTCGGAAAAGCGGCGTCGGGAGTCGAGCGCGAGAAGAAAAATCAAAAAAATAAAAAAAAATAAAAATAAAAAAAAGGACGAACGGCTGAGACAAGGCGAGCGCAGCTTAACAACATTGAAATAATCTCGGGATTTGTTCGCGACGTTGCAAGTGTCCGTTGACACTATCGCTTTAAGTCGCCGCAAAAACCTCAAACTCCGTGGAAAACTCGCAATTTTGCCCCCCCCCCTCGCGAAATTTATTCGCGTCACATACGAGACGACGTGCATTTTATTTATTCATTATTTATATATATATATATATATATATATTATTTTTTTTTTCAAATTAAGGTTTTAATCGAATTCGTGGCGCGTTTTGCTATTAAATAACGAGACTGATGATATAATTTATTTATTTTTTTTGGTATAAAGAATAATAATACGCGTTTCAAATCTTTTTCGTTTTCAATATGTGAAATTTTCATACAATATGTATTGTATGTGTAGTATAGAATACATTGCGGTTTTTTCATTGATCAATGTAATGCTGTAAAGCAGTGTTTCCTAAACTTTTTAATATAACTTATCATTTTATCCGTATATCATTTATTAAACTATTAATCATATAATTAATTTTATATATAGTATCAGACTCATTACGTCTTAAGAGTTATAGAAGTATACTATAATTTTAATTAAAAAATAATATATAAAGATTTGGTTCAAATGTGTTAAAAATAAGTTTGAAAATTTTTTTTTTAATATTTTAATATATTATAAAGATGAATTTTTTATCATATACTCGAAGGAGAAAATATATGCTTTTTAGTATATAAATTTAAATTTACATTGTTTATATATATATATATATATATATATATATATATATATATATATATATATATATATATATATATATATATATATATATATATATATATATATATATATATATATATATATATATATATATATATATTGATGAGAAAGTTTTGATACTTTTTAAATAATATAGTAAACTATGTCCATAATAGAATATTACGAATATATTTTATAACTTAAACCTGAAAACAATATTTGGAAAAGTTTTACAGTTTATACACTTAGCTGAGGAACAGTATCAGTCCCATTAGACAAAATAGCGAAAAACCGCACGGTTTAACGTACCTTTTAAATATAAGTCGGTATAAAAAGTTAATATACAACAGCGAAAACCAACTTTTTTGTTTTTACGATCAACTTTTATTATGTGTAGGTGAGAAATGCTTGCAAGACGCGAATATATATATATATATATATATATATATATATATATATATATATATATATATATATATATATATATATATATATATATATTTAAATAATATTATAATAATGATTATTATTTTTTATCATTAAAAAATAATTATAAATATTGTACGTATATATTATTTAAAAACAAACCAGAAATAAACGTAAAAAATGAACAGGATCGACTTTTGTACGCGACCTGCGCGTTGATCGCACCTGGAATAGAGCGTATGAAGAAATAAGGAATTTTACAAATACACAATGTTACATTTTTGCGAGATGGCATTCTTTACAACACCATAATAAAAAAGTTTCTTCATAATTGCACATTCCTTCGCGCAATTTCAACAATTTGTTTTCATTGTTTCAAATTTTCTTATGCCACTTTCGGGTCGGTTTTATTAAGACGACACAAAATTCAGATGTGACTTATTATAATTGAAATTTTTAATGCTATTTTATTATATTTTTTTTTGTATGCTTTTATATAATCAGTATTAATAAGATTATTATGTAAAATTTTATATACATAGAAGAATATACGTCGAGTTTATTTATAGTTAAATAAAGTTTACGAAAATTTAAATGCAAAATATGGTTCAGATTTTGATTTCACAGATGTTCTTCAGTAGAAAGATCAAGTTGATTAAAGTTTTATAATAATTTATAATGCACAATCATAGACATTTTTTTTTATGAAAATTGTTTTCGATGATTTTATAATAGTTTAAAAATATTTACGATAAGCTTTATATTTATGTGAAAAAAAATCGTTTTAAAAGTTTAATTGTTCGATTTGCTAAATAGAGTCTTGTGCATTTTTATGATGTGAAAATTTTAACGATGAAAATACACACCGGTCTCGTTTTTCGCAACGGAATAAGACAATATAGTAAAGTGGTTATTAGGGGAGGTGTTCTAGGGGTACGTAGCCGGCGTTTTCCCTCACTCGCTGAAAATCCAAAACTTTCGCTAATTGAAAATAATAGACAAAGTTTACCCCCCGACGTCGACCGAACTTTATGGGAACGAGTCTTAAGAATAAGAACGAAAGTTGATTTATAACACACAGTACTCGTATTACGCGAACGTAAATGTAAGTAATATATACATGTGTGTGTGTGTGTGAATATATGTTTATATATTCAATTCGTTCCTCGGGGAAATGACGCCATGGACACGAGAACCCGAAACGAAATACGACGTTTTATATTATTTCGCAATGTGGATACAAAACGTTGCTCGACTAAATTAATTAGAAGCGTTTTACATCAACTTAATCAAATGTTTGGATCTCATTGCTTTTGTGTGCTTTTAGTTTTGAAAGTTTATTTACAAGTCGCCGAGGGGTTGTGATTTTATTTTTCGTAAATATAATGTTGTTTACGTTTTACTATATGCATGTTAAATTAAAACTAAGCAATGCGAATGTCATTTGACACACACACAAATTGTATTAAAATTATTAATATACTTAACGAAAATATTTAATTTGAAACCGATTAAAATTTATGAATTTTTGTTTATACTAATAAATAGAAAAGTAAAATAATATTATTAATAATAATTATTTATATAAAATGAACAATTTACTATAATTTTGAACTATGTAATTTATATAGTAGAAAAACTGTAATAGCACTATAATTCACAGTAATCTCGTTGAATTACGTTGAAAATTTACAATTTATATTATCACTAAGCCATTTATTATCGATAATTAATTTTAAATAATTATATCGAACACCAAAATACACAAATGCTAATATAGAAAACCGCAGATTCTTAATATAAAGTTTTCAAAAGATCGATAAACGCAGAAGCGCCTCTCTTTAATTACGATGACAGGTAATTATGATATTAAATAAAGTAGTTTTAGTAATTTTAATAAAAGTTACTACAGATTAACCGGTAAATTACTGATGTGAAAGTACGACAAAAAGGCAAAATGTCAATACAAACTACTAAAACGTAATGATAATTAAAAAAAAACGTTTCTATAATTTCACCATGTACATTTTCACAATTTTTTCTCTTTATATAAATCTTAAACTATATTTGCAATCAATTTATCGAACATCGGTTACAATTGAGAACATGACTAATATTCAATATTCCAAATTAATTAAACTCTATAAAATATACCACGTATAAGTATAAGAAGTACGAAGTTTCGAAATAGTATTATTCCTAAAAGCTATTATAAATTAAATCGATAAATTTCAATAATAGTTCAATATTTATAATGATTTTTTTTAATTTATAATTTTGTTATAAATAAAAATATTTATTAAATAAAAATCATTATATCTTCATATTGTCTTCGTTAAACAAAGAAAAATGTTTTATACGGAATAAACTGTAAATTCACATCATTGTAATTTACGAAAACAAATTGGTCATATGTATTATCGTGTTATGTATATTAAATCTAATTTAACTTTAATAATTATGCCGTTCATCAAAACGAGATTTAAGTTTCGAGTACATTATATGATCTAATATGTAAAGTTTGACGCGCGTATTATAATATAATATATTTTCGCAAAAATTAAACTACGCTGAACTTTTCCGGATATATTTAAAATTATATTGCGTCTGAATTTATGGACGATTTCAAAGTTAAAATTTTATAATACTCTAATATATTTTATTATTCATATTTAAAAAGGACATTTTTCTCATGAGAACTAAGAAAGTAAACCTTATTTCTCAATATGTTGGCTTAAATTCGAAAACAAGTTAAAAAAAATTGTTTCTATGGAATATCATACATAATATTGAAAATTTTATATTTTAAAAACGTATTCTAAAATAAATATAATTCGTTTTAATATAAATGTATAAAATTATTTATTTTTAATACTATAAAAATAAAACAATATTTCGTGAAAATTTATTATATACATGAAAATATATAATTTCAGAAATGATATCTTTAGCTAGAACATTATTTTAGGAACGTAAAGAAGGATTTATTTATGATTCATTGAATCGATTCAATGGAACAGGTAGTATATAGACGGTTAGTTTATAACTATACAATGTATTTTATTAAATTATATATAAAATAAATTTCTATTTTAGTTAGAAATTTTTGGTTAAATCCGCGTCCCTTTTTATATTTATTTTTGGAATAAGTAATACCGCAAAAAAGTCAAATCTTAAATCTATATTTATAATATAATAATACAATTTTATTATGATTTTAAGAGATATTAATATTTTTGAAGGTAAATATATTTTATGGATATTTAGTCTATAAATTATTGGTATAATATTAATTTTATTTAATATAAATCGTATGATTCTTAATTTCAATTACCATTTACGGAAAATTATTATATAAATTCTATTTTTTTCATTGTGAAATAATATTAATATATTGTTATCTTTTTTCATTTTTTTCCAGAAAAAAAAATCACTCAAATTGAGATACAATTTATTTATATATTTTTAATTAATTATAGTCGGTTAAATTTCGTGAAAAAAAAATTATCGCACAAGACTAAAGTTGTTAATTTTCTAACAAGACAAAGTAAACGACATCTCGTTAAAAAAAAAATGCGTTCAAGGCTGCGCCAATGCCAAGTCGGAATTTTCGGAAAAGTCAAATCGATAACGATAAAAAAAATTCCCAAAAAAAAAAAAAAAACGAAAAAATTCGTCGGTTTTCGAGGATGGCACGGACGGATGGATGTCGGAAGACAAATGATGTTGGCGCAACATAAAAATGGCGCTCAAGTGTTTTATTAGTGTTGTGTCGTTGCCGCGACCGTCCCAATCCGTACGAAACGTTTTATCTTTTGGGACCCCTTGGAACACGCCAAAAAAAAAAAAATGAAAAAAAAAGAAAGAGGAAAAAAAAAGGAAGCGTAGGATATTTTTAATATGCCCGTGGGACTCCTGACGACGCACTAGTGTCTGATAGTGTCGCCCTTATTTTGTGAGTGGCGATGAATTTTCAAAAAAAAAAAAAATGAAAAAAAACGAAGAGTGAAAATTTCGCTTTTCCGACTTAAGTATTCAATATTGTTAGTCGTCTTTGATGCGGCTGGCGTGACTAATTAGCTGAGTTAGTTTTTTTTTTGCAGTGACACGACGAAATGCTCAAACGTTCAATTCGGTAAAGTAAATAGTTCATTTTGAATAGAAAAAAAACTTGATGGAATCCATTCTTCAACGATAGCTGTTTGTGCGATTCAAAGAGAAGTTCGCCAATTTTACGAAAAAAAAAAGTTCTTGTCGTATTCGACTATACTTAAACTATCAATGTTTTTTTTTAACATTAATATATATTGCTAATGTGTTTTTGAAATTCGAACTAAAAAAAAAAAAATAATTTTATCCATCGAATAATAAAAAATAATATACGCCGATCATAATTTTTAATTCATTATCTTGAATCCATTATGTATTTATTCTTATTTCTGTTTTATTACATTATGAAATGCATATTGAATGTTATAGAAGATTATTTAAGTTGATATATGTTAAATTTTATTCAATAAAAATAATCAATACAATATATATATATTCACATCGAAATCGATGTATATTTTTCCATTAATAATAACGTTATTTAATATAAAATAAAATTGAACTTGAAAAACCGCGAAAAATTAAATAGAATTTTTGATGTAAGTTTACATGAGGGATGTGCGCATTTTCAAGAGTCATTACAGCATTGAAAACACCCCACCTCACATTCAGCCACAATGCAGAGTTTTGCGGCTGCCTTTCACACTTCAATTCCGACATAATTTTTTATTCGGAAAACCATTTTTCAATTTTTTCCGCTGACTCAGGGATTGAATTCGAAATCTGCACAGTTGTCTGAGATGTTGTCGCTTAAACCACCGCGGGGATACATTTCACATAATGCCCGGGATTGCGCCATTTTTTTTCGCGTTGTCTCCCTCGAAATACAAAAAAAAAATAAAATAAAATGGCACATAGTTCCTTTGTCACACGAAAACGCCGAGGTTTAATACGAATTTTTTTCTTTTTTTTTTCATTGAAAAAGGTATACCTGTCGAAAATTAAGTGTGAAACGTTAAAATTCAAAGATTCTCAATTATTATTATTATTATTATTCATATTATGAGATTCAATTTATAGTAATCTAACTGTTGAAAAATAATATAAAGTATTCTATAGTAAGATTATTTAAAATGAAATATTAATTATTTAATTTTTAAATGGAAAAAAATTAATGAATTCTCAGTTATTTTTTTTTTTCAAGAAATAAATAACTTCAATTGCTAATCAGATCCATACTGGAATTAATTCAGTTCGTGGAATAAAAGGAAAATGGCCAAAAAACGGAAGAACGCTATAACCAAATGGCAGGACTAAGAAAATGAGAGAAAAGGAAGAAAAAAACTTGAATATTAAATTATTTCTCCACAATCACCTGAAGGGTCGTTGCTGTCTCTGAAAATTTCATAAGGGCGTCTTTTGTCCCCGCCTTCCTTGAAATTTGGCCGCAGTGAAGGGGTGGGGGGGAGCACGAGGGAAAAAAAAGGAAAAAATGTGTGGACATTTGTTTGAATTTTTCATGGGGGCCTGTGAAGGGGCCTTATAACAACACGCGGTATAAGTGTCTTAAATAAAATAAAACAAACAAAAAAAAATAGAAGGAAAACTGACAACAATGTTCCCCGGCCGGGGAGTTTTTCTTGAGAAAACTCGGCACGAATGAGCTCTTAATAAAAGAACGAGCCCCCTTATTCGCAAAAGCCATTGCAATATAATTGCAACGTCGTTTTTTTCCGGTCGTTATAATTTTACAAGCCGTTATACGATGTGTATGTGTGCGAGTCGTAATATTAATAATTCAATTTAGTTCATAAAATTATATATAGATAATAAATTTCACATAAAATACTTTACTATTTACCGATATCAGTGATTGATATACTGTTTTATTTTTATACAAATCTCAAGTTCGAATATAGATTCATAGTATTTAACTTTATTGATAAAATTTCATTGCCATTCTAAATATATTAATATAGTATTTTTTTTTAAATTGCGTGTAATATTTGGTGAATAAAATTTGAAAATATTATCGATAAAAGTAATGAATCTTTTTCTACATGTCATTTTGGTGATCGATCATCAAATATAAAGATCATATCTTGTTTGTTGTGCTGCGCTCACACTTCGTCGAAGATATGAAATCTTTTGACAAAGACGATATATATTTTTTATATTAAATAATTATTTTATTAAAAATATTATAATGTTTTATAACTATAAACGAAAAATTCGATTTCGATCTAATGATCAATATTGATTTCTAATGTAATTAGAGTAATGGTAAAATGTTGTTAAAATTGATTTAATATTTTTAATATGTTAAAATACATATTTTTAATAATGAAAAGTGCAGTATAAAATGAATTAGAGCAAGACGATGAATCTTAAATTAGTGTGAAACATCACTCGAGACGCTAATTATTTTTCTGGCCAACCAGGTGAAAGCAGACGTCGGGTGAGCAATTTTGAAAAAGTTTCAGCAGATACACCTGCGTCTTCAGCAAAGATGAAATTAGCGAAAATAAAATAAAAGAAAGGCATTAACAAGAAAAAAATATTCTAGCCGAAAAAAATGCGGAAAATTCCGAGGAGGAAAGTTGCCTTTGCCACCTCAGACATTCTTCAAATTTTAATTATTTTCTATATAACCAAGTGGTGAGCTCGTGACTGAATAATTAACTAGTTGAATATTTAACTCCTTTGTCACTTGAAATATAAAGTTTTACAAATTCTTATATATATATATATATATATATATATATATATATATATATATATATATATATATATATATATATATATATATATATATATATAATAGATGAATACCATTTTTAAAATCAGATACATTTATTTATAAATAAATTTGAGTAATTTACAGGTTTTCCATTTCTACTTTAGTTTTTCATTTATAAAAATGCATTTATTAATATTAAAATTTCAATTTCAATTAAAATGATGCACATTCGCATATAAAAAGGTTGAAAATAAAATATAAAAGCAACGAAAAATATTTTTTATAGTCTATATCGAAAAAAATAAATTAATTTCAATATACGAATGTAGCAGTTATGTTATTCAGATGGAAAAAAATGTTATCGATTTTTAAGAGGAAAAATTAAAATCATAAAAAGTATATTGTATACGTAGATACATATATTATATTATAAAAAAAATAAATCATAGTTTCTTCTTACTATGTATTCAGTGATAAAAAATGGTTATTGTATGGAAAAATATTCAATGACGCCACGAGACGAGCCAAATTTTGTAGTTTAGTTAACGAAATTTATAACGGTATATATAAATTATTATTATTTTATATATATATATATAAATGTACAAGAAAGCTTAAATATATTCAATTTTTGAGCAGTAAATCAATTAATTTTGGATCGATGACGTATATAATAAATCACAATTACGTCTGGATTACGTTTCGGATCTTGTAAAAGGTGAATAATAAAATATGCATTCAAAAACGTATCGCTTTGAATAGTACCGGGAGTTTGATGTGGGGAGGTTTCGTTTTGTTAAAGTATGAGTGCGGGTCAGGGTCCGTTATGAGGGCGGAGGTTTTCGGCGGGGGGCGGAGCGAGGGGGGGGGAGGCGGGCACGTCAAATATTGTCTCCGGGAAACGGCGGCCATATTTCAACGTTCACTCGGGCAAGAAAAACTGCTCAAATATTAATGCATGCGCCAGAATGAGCTTCCACTCAAATATTCTGTTTGACATATAAAAGCCGCCGCCATTATGCACCGTCGCTTCTCAACATTCGCCGAGATAAAACTCTTTCGTTTTCTTCTTTGCGCGTGTTGAGAAGGGTCGCGTTTCCGGTAGTTGCGTGTGTTAGTGCGCGTAACGCACACGGAAATGTTAACTTTTGTTAATTGTTAAACTGTGAACATTTTAAAATTTATTAATATATATATATATATATATATATATATATATATATATATATATATATATGAATTATATAAGTTTAACAATAAGGATTTATTTTTTATATATTTGTAATCTATTGCCAAACAATATTTTTGATAAAAACATCTTTAAAAATTGTAAATTTTTAATATTTAATAAATTTTGTATATAGATATATACGTAATGTAAGATAAAAAAAATTAACTTAAAATTATTTTAAAACTAGCAAAGTTAAGTAAAATTGGTGTATATATAATATTAATTCACGAATGTTATTATCTAATATTTAATATTGAAAATTTTATATAAAGATATGTTATTAAAAATAAACAAAATTTTTATTTATTGTATTAAAAAAAATAGTTAATAAAAAATATTTTTTAATAGAATACTTGATATTATTATGTTAAAAATGATGCATAGTTGAATGTGATTGAAAGTGATAAATGGCTTTATATTATAAATATATGAGTTTTATCAAAAGTCAGATTTTCAATAAGTATTTAACTCTAATATTAAGAATTTTGGTAATGTAATTGAAAATATTGATTGATATTATGAGAATTTTAATTAAAATTATCGCATTTCGTGAAAACCTTCAAATTCACAAAATGTACTGAAAGAAATATTTTTTTTGAAAACTAATTGAAAAGATTTTTGTTTTTGATTATTAAATCGTCTATGAAAACGAAAAGCGATTTGAAATATTAAAAGCTCTCAATAAGAGCTCTTTTTTATTTAAGTAATTATTATTTTAAAGTATGAATTCTGATCGAAATATTTCATGTTATTATAAAAAAGGAAAAATTTTGTTCGAAAGAAAAAAGTTAAGCTAGCTAAAATTCGAAAGAAAAACATTTAAACAAAATTTTTTAATACACATATTTTTTTCATCATAATTTTTTTAAATAATAATATTTGATTAATGTTTTTTTTTTATCAAACATCGATAAACGACATATTTTAAAATTTATGCCTTTTTATTTTAAGTATTCACAAATTTATTGGCCATTCAGGACTGACAATTTACTTGTATTTTCTCTCTCACATAAATTTATCAAAATTTTCCGCTTTTTCCCTAAAAGAAAAGGGAAACTCCCTATGCATTCTTCATTCATAACTATTATTTACAAAACAACCCTTCCATAAACGACTTTATATGTCGCTTTTATATTGATTTATAGCTCGAAACAATCAGTTTTCAACACTTCTATAAATTCACTTTGTCTTGAATCATTAGTATAAAACATATTTTAAAATTATATCGTTTTATTCAAATAATACATAGAAGAATTTAAATTATTAAAAAAATGATGATAAAATAAGAATTGAACCAACAAATTCAACAGATTCTAATTGTAATTTTTTTTGCCTATTTTTTTAAATTAATATATATTTAAAATTTCTGTTTAAATTTAAAATTAAATCAATCAAATTTCAATAGATTGAATATCGCTTAATTTAATTAAGTATAATACAGATGAAATGTTTGGAAAATTATTGCCGGGAATATTTCCATCAATAATTGTTAATAATTAACTATATCGGATTCAAAATATTTTGGCCGACGAATAATAATAATAATAATAATATAATAGGCTATATGGGATGAAATATTATATTGGAGTTGAATTTTGAATCACATTAGATTTGATCAAACAAACGAGTCATAGACATTTGATCATATTTCATTCAAAACCCATTTAGTCGAATGAACACCTTATATGAATATAATATCATATTCTTACGCTAAAAATATATGTATTTTTTTTTCAAAATATATTAGATTGTATCATGAAACATATTATAATTAGAATATATGCATTTCGATCACTATTACATTAAATTAATCTAAAAAAATGATTAAAAAATTTGCTGAATTCTTAGATTTTTCTTAAAGGATACACATTTTTTAAAATATAATAGCATTTTATGAAATTATGCTGTATTAGACTGAATACGAATTGAAATAGATTTAAAAGAACTTATCTGGTTAGTTAGATCTGAATTTTTGATTTAAGATTACATTACTATTATAAAATTTATAAAATGTCAAAGACTGCACAAGTAACGAGTTTGTGATAAAATCCTATGAGAATTTTTCCATTTATAATAAAAAGATCTATTTAAATTGAATTTTGAGTAAAGATTTTAATATTAAGAATATTGTATTATATTTTGTATATCTTTAATTAAAAATATTTTCTTATGCAAGATCGTTTGATACATATATATATATATATATATATATATATATATATATATATATATAATAAGAATATTTTAACAATTTATATATTATTATGAGCGTCAAATGACATAAATTTCAACCAAGTTTATTAATTTTCGCCGTCGTAAAATTTCAGCGAAATTACGACACTTCATTCGTCCCCTTGGTAAATTTCACTACGTTTTTAGATACGACTCGGGGCTTCATTCATCGACGTCGGTTTCCATGTCGTTTTTATTGCACACAAAATATTGGAAAACGTTTCGTTTTTTTTTTCACTGGCGAGCGGAAAGAGGAACGGGGAATGTAGCTTTTTGAAAGCTCTGTTTTTGTTATGATGTGCTCGAAAAAGCGCCCTCGGGGAATGCGCGTTATTTCGCGCTCTTAAATGACACGTTTTCCTTTATCGATACTCACTCGATTTTTATCACATATATACGTTTATTTCGTTGCACATGTTATATATATATTTATATATATATATATATATATATATATATAATTTTTTCCCAAAAAAAAAAAAGATTTATTGTGGAAAAATCCCGAAACATATCTAAAAAAGCGAGTGCCAAAAATGTGAAAAATTGCTTCACTATTGTATAGTAGATCGATGGTTTTTTTTTCAAATCAAATATGTCGTTTCTATTTAAAACAAGTTTTCTTAAAATTTATATTAAGATATCATTTTAGTAATATTTTTAGTATAAATAAAATGATTTAAAATTGTAGTATTTTGTTAGTAAAAAATATTTAAAAATTACATTTACAAAAAGAACAATATTCAAATATATATATATTAACAAAATATACATATGAGTTAGTAAGGTATAAAATTTTAAATAAGTGTTTTATTCACATTATATATAATGTTTAAATATACTATTTTACCATATTATACCGTAAAATAAATAAATTTTAAATTCATATATATATATATATATATATATATATATATATATATATATATATATTATTTTGCCTTATTCTATTCTAAAATAAATATAATAAAATATCCGATTTTGAAGTCGTGCGATTTTCTCGCTATGTAAATAAATAACGACGCTGTCTGTAAACACAATTTCTTTTTTGTTTTATATTTTATTTCATATTGATCTAGGCGAAACATGTTTATGTAAATAAAATATCAATTTTTCATTGCCGGATTATAAAATTGTCATATTTATTCAAGTACGAGAAATGTAGAATTTAATAAACCTTGTTATTGTACAAGAGTCGCGTCTTATATTTATACTATTTAAACCGATCAATGTATCGAATCAAAAGAAACTAAATTTCAAAATTTATTATTATTATTATTATTATTATTATTATTATTATTTACGTAGTTTATTAAAATTAAAAAAATATATTTATATATTTAATAGGCAATCTCGCTCGATTTTGTTCATAAGGTATTAATGTTACGAACTATAAGGGAATATATGATGTATTAAAGGAATTCCTTGAGGTTTATGCTGTTTATAAATAAACGGAAAAGGAAGTTCGATTCGGTTAGCATTTAGGAAAACTGAAAATTGTACTACAAGCGCAAGTTTCGGAAGCCAGCGCTTGTTATTTAAATCAGTGTGCAAAGCGTCAGCTGTTGACACACGCCTATATTTTTATTATTATATATTTTTTATTTTTGTTAGTGTATATATATATATATATATATATATATATATATATATATATATATCATAAATATATCTATTTTAGTATATCGGAGGATAAGTAATATAAGTACATGTCTTTCCAGAAAATTTTTATGATATGAAGATGATAAATGAGTTTTTTTTCCGTGAGGTATTTCATTCTATAATTTACTATGTTATAATGTACGGTATCGAAATATATTTGATGTAATATGGAAAATTATTGAAAGTACTCAGGTATATATATATATATACATATATATATATATATATATATATATATATATATATATATATAATAGAAAAAAATATTTAAATCTAATATATCGGATATATCTCAATTTTTTATTATTGATAAAACGCTTGATTTATGTTTAAATTATATTAAATAAATAGATATATAATTATTTGTGGTTATTGAGTTAAACGCATTTAATAATATTTTAATATAAAAAATATTAACTTTATAATTATTTATTACGTTTTTTTGCATATTAGATTACAAATAATTTAATGTGAAATGTACTATGAGAGTCGAGATTAAATAATCATTAAAATTTATAAAACTTTTAATGCAACATAAATAAGGAAGATTTTAAACATCTACTTTTATTATGCTCGATAAAAGTTCAGTATTTTGAATTGTTAATGATTAATTATCTTTATTAATTAAAATGTGATTGAAAATTCTTTTTATAATAGTTATTATCCTCTATTCAATTTATTAAAACTTTTTCCATCTTTCCCTTGTCCGTAATATTAAAAGCTTATTTTATCGTTTACTTAGTTTTAACGAACGATTAATAATGAAGACCAAGAGAAACTAAATATAATATATATTGTTTTTCTTAGATATTATATTTTTATGATCAAAATGGACGACAAGGACACAGATGTATCATAAATGTAATTTTCAGATTTTCATACAGCTGTGCGTATGAAATTCTGAAAGATTTAATTGAATTATCGTTTTCGAAAAAAAAAATAAATAGAAACCGTATTAAAATGAAATGAATTTTTAACCCTTTTAGACGAAAAATACAATCAATCAACACGAAAATATTACGAATTAATTTTTTTTATTTTAAATCACTTCAACTCGAAGAATTATTTATTAATAAATTTATAATCGTTTCGATTATAAAAATAACTTAAAACACTTTATTATTTTTATTGATATCCTTTTATTATGAATTATTATTATTTTTCTCTTAATTTAAAAAGTGCTTCGTGGGTCAAATAAAATTTCTTTGCGCACCGCTATTTGCTCAGGTTTGTATTAAAATATATAATTATCTATGTATGTAAAGGGAAAAAATCCTTTTTTGATTTTATACCATACATAAAAATCTAAAAATAAAATAAGTAAAATATGTTCGTGTAAAAAATTATATGTATTTAACGGCTTTATTTTTTTAATACATTGAAATAAAATCAAGTTAACAAAATATTACGTAAATATATGTATATATTTTAATATAATATTTATTAATAATTTTATATAATAATATTTTTTTTTACAATAAATAAATTTCTGAATAAATTAAAAGTGATGTACAGAAATTCTCTCGAGATTCAAACTTGAGACTTGCCGCATGTTAAAGTAGCTTTATTTATGTAACCAATATTTGCGCTCGCATTATTAATATTTTCTAAAAAAAAAAACACATTTTAATAAAATATATAATAATTTGAAATTGTACAAGAATTTCACAATCGATCAAAATCAAATCCACTTTAGAACATAATTTTATTGTATATCACTCGTAAAATCAAGTAAATTTACATTTTCTGTCTGTCAAAGTGGTACATTTATATAATGCGATTTACTGAAGCACCCTCGAATATACTTATAAAAGGCATTCTAGTGAAGTACGCGTAAAAATATCCTTTTCGATGGTCAGAAAATGGAAAAAGGAGGTTGGGAATGGCGATGGCGGCGCGCGGGGGGGGGGAGTTAACAAAGTGACAAAATTGCGGCATAAACCAAAAAATAGACTGGAGCAAGTTTATCATCGGCAATAAAAAAAATATGTAATAAAGTCCGCATTTGCTGATTCTTCATAATAATTTCGTCGTTTTATTCGTTTTTTTTTGACACTACTCGACGCCATAGTCCCGGGTTTAACGCCCATTTAGGCCTCGTAAAACGTTCACTTATATATATATATATATATATATATATATATATATATATATATATATATATATATATATATATATATATATATATATATATATATATATATATGTTATATCGCGTTGTCGCAGTGACACGTGTCGATAAAAATAAATAAAAATTATTGACATCGTAAAATAACAATAATTGAATGAGTGCAATGCTTCATATTATTTATATAACGATCTATATGACGTGTATCTTCTTCTTCGTGTCGTCTCATTAAGAAGGTTTGTGATTTACACAACTATTGTATTTCATTGTCAAACAGTTGATCTAACGTCGAAGATCTGTATAACCACGAGTTTTGATGTCTTCTTATTATTATTTTTTATCTGGAGAAGTTTGCATTTATCATTTATCAAGATCAAGTGGTTGAGGTATTGAATTTTTATTATTTTAACTATTTTCAGTATTTTTGTTTTTCTTTTTCTAACTTTATCCAAAACCTTCTTATTTGCTACTTTGTTGGTCTAACATATTATTAGCATTCTCCAGTAGCACCACATCTTGAAAGCTTTCAGACAGTTCTAGAGTCCATGTTTCAAAAACGTAACATATAAAAATACTTATTTTTAGTTCCATATTAAAAACTTTTTTGTGCCTAATAATTACGTACTGGCTTATTTTATCCTAGAACGGATCTCTTTCTTGGGATCTTCTTTTTGAATATATGTCTCCAAGCATTTTTAGAACGTTACTTATTCATAATATATATAAAATTTGCTTATGTTGGTTTTTTTTTTGAAAACATCGTTGTTTATAGACAGTACAACTTGCATTACAAAATAACATGACTACAATATAATTAAAATTTATACATTCCTCGAAAGTTTTTCTTTTTCTTAAGAATTTTCATTTTTCTTTCGATGGAAAAAAATCTGCTCGGATCGACCGGAAGAATCTTCGGGATTGACGACGTTTTCGAACTCGATTAGTTAAAGTCTCGTCGAGACCTTTGTTCGAATCCGACTGTCTCCGAAGGGTTTGCGGTGATCGTTCGTAATTAGGGTACAAATTGAATCCGGACGCGGGGGTGTCCCTAGAGAATAGCGAAATAAAAAAAAAAGGAAAATCTACTTTGTAAATAAACCGGTCGAACGCTCCGTAGACCTCCGACGTGGAAATCCTCGGAAGATTTCCGCAATTTTCCGATCTCTTCGAAACGGTTTCGCTATGTTACAAATCGTCCGAATATCACGACGGAATCGCTTCGCGAAAATATACTTTGTTATTCGACAGATTTATTTTTATATTTGTTTGATGTTTTAAAAATACATTTTTTTTTAAATATTCGGTATAATATTAATTTTTCATTCATAAAAATAATTCTATTTATAGAAATTTAATAACACTTCAATTCGAGAAGTGTCAATATTGAAATATGTAATGAAATATATTTCTTCCTTGAGAGCGGCAATTTTAATTGTAAAAAAAACGAGGATCATAATTTATGTAAAAATATAAAGATTATTTTCAGAACAATATTTGTTGTAAACGTCTGTGGTCAAAAATGTTAAGTATGAGGAATCAGTATCGATTCTGATTCTGATATGAAATAAATATAATACAATTTCATTTCATTTATTTCTTATGAGATTTATATAAAAAAAGGACATATCATTATCCCTTTGCTATGCTTACTAAGCTGTATTTTTTTCTTATTTTATATCTTAGACAAGTCTTCGATATTTATCCGTAAGAAAATATGAAATACGATATTTTCATATTAGTCACGGATATACTTTTTATAGACTAAACGAAGATTTAATAAAAAAAATGTTAATATACAATTTGTTAACAATTAAGACAAAATTTAATATATATATATATGTTATCTATTTAGATTCTTACTAGAGATTAATTCAACTGTATTGATTATCATATATATTTAAGAAATAATTTATTAATATTTTTATGATGTAATAAAAAATACTCCTCATATTTTTACGATTAAGAAGCTTTATAAAATATTGTGTACATTTTAGTAAAATTTATATAATTAAAAATGAAAAAATTAAATGATTAGTTGTATTAAAATGAGAACAATTGTCATATCATTAGCGCAATTATAAATAGATAATATAATATAATACTTTACACGATGCTATATTAAAATTCGGCGATAGTCATTATTTTGAAAATTAATCTCGTATTTTTTTTTTAATTTTATAAAACAGGATATAATATATAATAATACGGGATATTAATATTATTCTTTCGATTCAAATATGAAATCGGTCGCTCGAGGCGATGCGTTATCAAACAGAACCGTGTTTTTTTTTTCTATAATAATCTTCATACGGTAAATAAATATTAAATTAATATACATATCGGGCGTATATTATGGGGACGAGTGTTTATTTTGTGTGTAACAAAATAATAAACTATCGTCCTTTATATACGCCTAAGGGATATCTACTTAAACATTCCGAGTAATGGTTTTAACCGTACGATCCCAAAAGAATCGGATAAATGTCAGATGTTAGATCGTACGAACTTGTTTTGATAAGAAAAACACATACATACACAAAAAAAAAATTATATATATATATATAAATACAAACATTAATTGTTAATTAACGTACAAATAAACAGACAATAGGAAAAAAATATACTAAGTATTGTATATTATTATAAATGAACAACGAATGTTGGCGGATATGATTTTTATTTTTTGTATTATAATGTGTATTTGAGTCATATTTATGATATTTCAATGTATTATTATATTAACGATGAACATAATTAATTTTGTTTCTTATAATGATGCATTATTGCTAATTATATTATGAACTAATTTAACGAATATATAATTATTTTTATTGTAAATAAAAAATCTAATATAAATCTACGTTATGAAGATTTTATATTTTAATTAATAAATTATTAAGCATTGTTTTCTATTAATTTTATTATATATTATATAAAATAAACAGAAAAAAATCAACAAAAGATGTGAAAAAAGTGTATAATAATATTAGATTACAAAAGTTAATATTTTAGACTAAAATAAGAAGCATTATGATTTCAAAATTATAATCGGTTTTTTCTATAGTATTAAATATTTTCATTCATATTTTTTATATAATTTGTAAAACTAAGGATATCATGTTAAAAATGATAATGTATCAAGGATTAAATTAGAAAAAAAAACATCAATTTTATATAATGTTTCATATATATATATATGTTAGATATAAACTGAAAAATAATATTTTGCGTACATGCGTCCTTTGGATTTTAAACGTTTCCAAAAACGGTGCAGCAAAGTTCACACGTCATTTGCATCACGTGAGAGTTTCCAGTTCTTTTCAGGTTTCTCTCCTTTGGTGTGCTGCTTTTCTTTGCACGAGTGGATCTCACAAAGGGAATTCGAGAAGAATATGATTTGATGTATCTTTGAATATAAAGATAGATTTTTATTGAAAAACGTGCAGCATGTGACTTTACAGTGGAATAACGAATCTTATATTTTTGAAGGGGTTCCATTGGGGATATATACATATATAATATATACATATGCGGAGTGCAAAAAAAAAAAAAGCGGGGAAGTTACAATTTTCAGAGGGATTTGGCCTCGTTTTAGAATGTCTTTGAACTGTATTTTTCTGCTTTTCAACCGATGTAACATTTAATTTTATGTCGTTAAAATCGATTCCGCATTTTATAAAATCTTTATCGTTATTTTTTTAATATTGAATTTAAAGAAATTATTGAAATATTTATATTTGTAATGTTGATATATTGTTCTTAAGGTTAAAGTATCATATTACTATTAATACTCGTATTTAGAAAAACTTCATATATCAAGAATGAATATGAATAATATGAAATACTATTATATTTAACATTAGAAGCCCTTGCAATAAAAATTGTATATACGTAATTAAACTTGACGTCATTAGAAAAAAGGTTAAAGTTGGGGGTTGCTCCGGACCCAAGGTGCGCTCGGTGCACCCACCGTTAAATCTGACTTCTGATCCTTGGCGTTTTAGGAAAGACAGATGGGCGGTATAAAACGGGAGGCAACATCGAAGATAGGGGCGAGGGCAAAAGGCGCTTTTTTGAAATTAAGTTCGACGAAGAAAATTGCGTATTAAATATTTCACGAAGACGTAACCGAGCGGACATCTCTTCATTATGACTCCCGAAGAAGCTAATTTCCGTTCGAAACTTGACGAAGGAATGAGAGATACCGTGGCTATTTTATTCAACAAACAATGAAGACGAGGCACCCCTTTGGTCCGGCAGCCCCACGGGGCAAAAGGGGCTTTTGAATATTTCAATTAAACTCTCCGAGTTTAACCTCTTTCATTCCGCCAATAATTTATTTACATTTAAATATATTATCAATTCGCCGACGTCGATTTATTTATTCCGACGAAATTTCGCCTCTTTTTTGCGGTCGTAAAATATGTCAACTTTTCCAAACCGGGTTCCCCATTTTTCCTCCCGCTTTTCCAGAAAAAAAACCCACCCGAACGCCCCTTTCTCCGCGACCGACTCGTTTTTCCGCTATTTAAATATATATAAAATCTGAAAGGTTCTTATTGTGTTGTTATTATTCAGGGGGACGAGGGGAGAGTGAGGGATGGTGGGGGGGGGGGGTAAAAAGAGAATTCCACCGCGATTCGTTTACATTATTCAATATGAATTTATCGTATTCCCGTATTTACTTATGCTTTCCCTTTTTCGACCGACTCTCGGACTCTTTATTGTTGCTTAAAATGTAAGGAACAACTATGCTCGGGCCCGAGTCTACAGTATAAGCGAAAAAAGAATAGAAACCAAAAGAAAATCGGATGAATAAATTAGTATATCTTTCCTTTTGATATACTGCTATTTGAAAAAAAAATGGGTTAAGCTATTTAACGAAGAACGTTTGAATGTACCTAATGTATATATATATATATATATATATATATATATATATATATATATATATATATATATATATATATATATATATATATTAATTTTATAAATTGTTAAATAGTAATAAAATAATTAGTTATTTTATTTATAATATTATGATTCCATCAGAATAAATATTGCCGGTGATAATATTAAATATTCTAATATCGATAAATCGAAATTAAGATGTGATATTATTCTCATTAATGTACGATAAAATATATTAAATTGATTGAAAGTGATAAAAAATAATAAATTAATTCTTAATCCTTCATATTTTTTATATTAAAATTTTCATTTTAAAAATTATGAATATGAGATTCTTTTATAGAATTTGATATGTGGTAAGAAAATTAAATTATTTTTCCAAAGTGAAATTTTACATATACTTTTTCATTTATGCAATTAAACTAAAAATAAATTCTTAATAATGTTTTAAATATTTTGAATTTCAAAATAATAAAATTTTAATACATTCTCACTTTTTTTTACATTTGTTAACTATTTTTTTATTGGCTTAAAAAATGTATTAAATAACATTTTAATGATGTCCGTAATTATTTTTTAACATCGTTTCTAACGTTTTCAATACGCAAATGTATGGGGATGAGTCGTATGTTTGGGAAAGATTGTGACATAAAACGTTTTATAAATAATTATCCATCAAAATATCGTTCCAAATACACTCGGGTGAACCCTTCGTGCCCTTTTCAAAGCGCAAATTGGATCAAATTTAACGACAAAAAAGGGTTTTTCGCGGAATTTACTTTTGCTCCACGGATGTGCGAGTGAAATTAATCAGGATTATTCACACCGGTTAGGTTAACATAATTAAAAGGATACATTATATTATAATATGTAATAAAGCCGCTTTGTATAAATAAGCGACTTTGTAAATGAAAAAAAAATATGTAAAAAGGAGTGTTGAAATATATATATTATATAATAAAGCTGATTATCTATAAGAATTTAATTAAAAATCTATGGAATGAGCCACTGAAAATAAATCAATGATATCGCATATCATATGTTATTACATTTTTTAATTAATCTTTTGTAATTATTTTTCATTCATATTTATAAATTTTAAAGATATTTCATAATTTTGGTGAATATTTAATTTTTTTTATCAAAAACAACATATTGAATATTGATTGCGTTCGTCACGGTTTCAATTTAATTGATTTATGAAAATATTTTATTACAATATATAATGTCCTTGAAATTATTTTCGTGTTCTTAAATTAATTTATACGATTATAGAAAAAAAAAAGCGAAATAGACATATGATATATTTTGGTCCTTGAAGGGTTTGTGAAACTCCAACACTTTTCTTCCGGATTACACGAGTTTTTCTTTGCGTTTAGCACTTTGCGACAAGAAAGCATATACTTGTAAGTGTATTTTTATGGATATAAAAGCTCTATATGTGGTGCTATTCATAAGTTAAAATGTTTCCTCTCTGGGTCCTCGGTTACCACAATATTTTACGACGAGTTTTCTTCTATTTGACATACGAATGTGCAGTGTTTAAAAGTCGCCGTATGGTTAATTTAAACCAAATATTAAAATTTATTGATTATATTCCAATATTATTTTGTATCTGATATTCTATATTAAGAAAAATCTACAATCAATAATTGAATTATGAATGATGTCTACAATAAGTACATTTTGGTTTTGATATTACATATATATATATATATATATATATATATATATATATATATATAATGAAAAAAATGTAATACTATGAAAAGGAAATCGGAACATTTACATCCTTTTACGTGAAAATCAGATACACGTTCATAATACGCTTTTGCTATACGTATCAAAGCGAACGTTTTAATAATGTGATTTAAGAATACGTAAGTAGAATTTAATTGCCATGAATTCGAAGCACACAAAAAGCACTAATAAGGAGAAAAAAAAATGTGTATATATTAGAATTTACTAAGAGGATTTAACATTGGAAGAACGTATGCGAATTTCATTCGTTTGAAACCGAAACGAACGAAAATAATAAAAAAAAACACGCTATTTTAAATCGGCAATATGTAAAATTTCATTTTTTTTTCACGTTTCATATTCGATTTATTATTATATTTTATTTTTATTATTTAATTAATATTACTAATAAAAGAAAATGAAAATTAATAAATGGAAGATTTCAAAATATTTATATTGAAATATTTTTATCCTTTATATACTTAAATAATTTAAATTGATTTGATATAATGTGTAATAGAGGTAGGTAGTAAATGGTTTGCGAATGGTGATATTAATAAAAAAAAAAAAGTTTGATCACCGCTGATCCAAAATCGCTACACTAGTATGTTTCGAAAATAACACGAGAGAATTTGCAGCAAAATAAACCGTACAAGAAACATTTTATCAATAATTTCGCCAATTTATACAGGGGCTGCCATTAAACGCGGCCCGTTTCGGGCATTATCTGATAGAGGCAATTTTGGGAAGAGGCAATTTGGGGAGTATTTTCTCGAGTGGCAGTATTTGTAATAAGCCATAATTGAATATCTTTCCGGCGATACTTGACAGATAACAAATCTCCCCTGTATCTGAAACTAATTGAGAGCCAATCATGGTTAAATTTACCGAATCTTGCCTTCATGTCGATTAAATTGATATACTAAAACATTTTCCTCTCGATTTGTCAATTTGTTATTCATCAATAATTTTCATCTTTCTATTGAACTATTTAAAACGGATATAGTGAATACATATATATATGTACAAAACAATCAAAGCTTCGTCTATTATTTTATAGAAAATTTTCATTTTTTTTTATTCTACATATTTAAAAAAATACCTCATTGATCAATTTATATTATATTTATTATGATTGTATTACATATTTTTGTAAGCAAAATAGTATGTAATATGAACGTAGTACTTTTCTTTTCTTTTTTTCATTATCACAATCAGATCGAGCGGCTTATTATGCATTCAACGGTTATATCTTAATGAAAGTAATTAGCATTTTTTTAATATAGCTGTTTATTAAAGGTTCGGTCGCGGTAAATTCGGTTACGCATGAACTCCGTTTTGAGTTATGATTTTAATACGTCGAGACTTGCGTGCCCGTGTTCCGTGTACAAAAGTTTCGACTTCGCAACGGACGCGGTGCAATCATTATACTAAAACTATATACTTATTATGGATAATATTTTATGAATTAATTGGACATTGTTTCCTATTAAATATTGTATCATTTCAAATGAAATATTAAATATATTTACGGGGTGTTATTAAAATAATAATTTTAAAAAGTTTCACTTTTAAACTCTTAAAGGTGATAGAATTTTTAGAATATTTATTATTATTATTATATTAATATTTAAAAAAAAACAATTTTCATTGAATTAAGCAATTCTATAACGTAAAATCCGTTAATGCTATGCGGTTATGTTCACTTATCTGCATGCAAGTCGAGAAAGCCACAATTATTTAGCACAACTATATCACAAGTACGCTATTTAATTACTCGTCAAAATTGAACTAAAATTCGATCTTAAGAGTTGAAATATTCTATACAAAAGCATATTGTTAAAAATTATGAAAATAAAATAGTATTTATTTATGTTTAAATTCTTGTTTTAATATGATATATAATTTAATAACCAATAATGTCTTAAATATATAATTAATTATTTAATCATATGAAAAGAATAAAAGAAAAATGACAAAATTCTGATATCAACAGTTGTGATATTGATCTAATTCTTAATTTAATTAAACAAAATATATTATTGTTGTAAAAGGTTTATTTTAATCTTTTATTATTACACAAATATAATTCACTTTATTAAATTTCAATAAAATCTAAAATTATCTATATTCAAAATGTTACGATTTTTTTAATATTTTTTCGTCAAAATACATAAACATTTCTATACATAAAAGCTTTGAATTTGTTTGTTATTTATCGAATATAAGGCAATTATATAATATATATATTCCTATTGTATAAAAATAGTTTTGTGTATTCGTATTCTTTGATCTTTCAGAACTTCATATATAAATATTGTACACGGATAGTTAAACTTTTTGGAACTGAATTGTGAGGAAATGTGAGAAAATATTGCGAGCTTTTGGAAATTATAAGTTCTTTTTTCCACTATACATACATATTTGCGATTACGACTGGCGAATTTCAATTTTTTGGCAACAATACAAATTCTATATTCGAAGCTCTTATTTCATATATATATATATATATATATATATATATATATATATATATATATATATATATATATATATAGATATTAATGCATTTTTGGGCTATTTAACCCATTCTTATTGTAAATATATGAGTATTAATAAAAGTTTGACAGATATAAGTGCTGAATGAATAACACTTACTTGACTATTTTATCGAAAGCTTTGATAATTTTTAATACAAAAATATCAATTGTTATTTCATTATTTTCAATTTTTCTTTTAATTTATTAATGAATAAATTTAATATATTCCATATTAAATTAATACAATGTTAATGATTAATAATTATCAAAATTTAAACATTATCATTAATGTGTAATAAATTTTGTTTGAAATATATTTTATAAATATTATAAATCTATAGTCATTTTTACTTTATGTAAGACTATATATGATAAAAATCAATATCATGGTTTGCTCTATATTTTAAATACATAAAATTAAAATACGAATTAATGCAATATTTATAATATATGAAAAAATGGAATTTAATGATATGTATCATTTCAATATATTTTTTTTGTCAAAAAAGAAAATTAATTTCAATGGAAATGTTATAAATAATATTTTATATGAAAAACTATTTCATTGCATATAGGTTATTTTATTCAATTGAACGTTACGCGATTTTCTAGTAACGTTCAGTAACGAGTAAACGTGATTTTATATACACGTTTTATGCATTTGTATCGTTCGATTTTTAAACTCCCGGTACATTTTCAATTCTTTTTACTTGCTCCACTTTTGACTTTATTCGTCGAAGCGTACGAATGTTTTAGGCTTTCGAGAATCGAATTTCTCACGACGATATCGTGTTACTCGGGTTCGGATGACATGCTCGTTTCGGAAATTTTTACTAATTGGAATTTCTTCGGCCAAAATGGAGACGTAATAATAATAATAATAATAATAAAAAAAGGGAAAACGGAAAGAAGGCTCGGGGAGGGCACGAGGAAAAAAAAAAGAAGAAATCGTATTTTTTCAGCTTTTTCTTCCAATAAACCGGATACTCGTTAACTTCCAGTTCGTTAAAGTTTTCAATTGGAGAACTTTCCTTTTTATTCTGCTGACACGATATATACACACGTCGAATAATTTGTCGTTACAATTTTAATTGTATGTAATTTGTGAATGTGCTCATTAAAATTTCTATTTTTAAAAAAAAAACGTATTTTATTTCATACATTTTCAATTTAAAAAGTTGTACTATTTAGTATAAAAAATATTTTGATACAGTTTCAAATATTATCACTAATCGGTTGAAACATTTTTATAACACCCTTAATACGTTTATAAATATTAGTGTAATTTTATATTAATATTATTTTATGACGAAAGGTTCCCTTTATTTGTCGTTTTTTTTGTTGAAGGGTTTTGCGGTAAAATATCCCCATTATATTTGACATGTATTTTAGTAGGCGTAAGATTTATAGCAACGATTTAAATGGTAATATAAGAGACATCAGTATATAAGATCTTCGGTTCGATGCCCGATTTTTTTATATTAAAATATTACAATTTCTTAAATAGAATACAACAAATTATATTTGAAAATTAATTAGAAATGAATTTAATTCTTTCCAAAAAAAAAATAAGCTGCGTAAAAGTTAATTTTTAAAATATATTATTTAATCGATATATTAATAAAATGAACCCCAAACAATGTGATAAATATAAATTGAAAAAAAAATTCCTTTACTTTTGTAATATCTCGTTAAAAATAATGTAGTTATTTATCATGGCAATTTTGCATAGCGAGACTTCATAATGAACTTCCATTTATTAATAAATTTTTCATTTTCATTAAATATATAAATATTTATCTGTACATGAAAAATTTTCTAATATTATATTTTTAATATTTTATTCATTACATAAAAAAAAAGTAATTATTATTTGAGGTAAAAGTGGAAAAAGGTACGTTAAATTTTAAAATATTAAACCAATTTAAACGTCCATTTTTATTTATGAAATTTGAAAGAAAAAATATTTTTTATTTTTATTTTGAAAAAGTCTTAATGGTGCTTTAGAAATCTTTTCGTACAATAATTAGATTTAATGGATGTTATCTTTCTTTTTTTATATAAAACGAATTGCTGAATCCGCACCGAACTACATTTATATTTGAAATTCTATTGAATAATCACACACACACACACACATATATATTTATATATATATATATATATATATATATATATATATATATTCGTAAATTTGAGATAAAATGTCAAAGGATTCATTTCAATTCAATAACAAGAAAAGATTCTAAATTAGATATTATTGCTTCAAATATTAAATATTAATAATATTATAATTGAGATAATACAACATAATCAAAAATATATTTTGAGAATCATGTAAAGGAACCCACAGCAAACATTTATGTGTGCAAGCGTTACTTCAAAGACGAGAAATGCTCTGAATTCGAGCGCAAAGTTTTGTTTTATGGATATTGTTGAG
The DNA here is from genome assembly GCA_024500535.1 of Leptonema lineaticorne. Taxonomy (NCBI): domain Eukaryota; kingdom Metazoa; phylum Arthropoda; class Insecta; order Trichoptera; family Hydropsychidae; genus Leptonema; species Leptonema lineaticorne. The sequence goes on from JANIJI010000009.1 coordinate 7,386,047, forward strand.
TGTAAAGCGTTCTGTTAGTGTTCCACTTTGTTGTAAGGCTTAGTTTCCAATGACGTCATTAATTTTCCAATGTGTCAATTATTCAAGGCTCGGGTCGCATATAGGTTCACTAATAATGGCCCGGAAATGCTGCTTTTGCTTTTGCAAAACAATAACAACAATAGGGCAATGTCCACCAATGGCAAATAATTCAGTCATATATATATATTGATGCTTTCTATTGCATAAAGTTTATAATATTTTCAATGGAGTTATGATTGTTTTCATTTTCTTGTAAGCGTATTTTTTTATCTATAATTTATAAAAAAAAAATATTAATGTTATATCTAGTTTATGTGATTTTTAAAATCGTAACGTTATTCGTATGAATCACTAGTATTTTAGAGATTAATTTTCGGCGAAGTAATTTACACATCGTTGCAAGTTTTCAAATAAAAAAAAGGTTTTTCATGATGAAATATATTGAAAAACTAAATGATTAAAATTTAAATATTTCAATTATGTTCAATTTAAAAATTTCATATATGGAAATTTTTAACTGTGATTTTTCAAATACGTTTCTATATATAAATATTTTTATTTTTTATATAAAAAAAAATACTTTTCAATTACAACATCTGATGAAGAATTCAATGAATTTTCTATTACGACCTTTTGAGAAAAGTGTCTCTCGTGTCGCGTTCATATCCGTTGAAAATTAAAATCCATCACATTTTTAATTTCATCCGCCGAACCAACCGTTATAATGGTGGATATGTACGTACATTTACGTACTAGAAAATATATTAAATTCAACGAGAAATTAGTCGGACGCTGGAAACATCTTGCAGCTCGTTGCTCCGATGCAAATTAATTAATTTATTCATCAGAATCACCTGTGCTCTGATGAGAGCTTGCAGCGACCAAAGATCTAATCTCCAAAGCACTTTCCACTTTGACTTAAGCTTTCCTCCATATTAGCCTACATTAAATCCCGATATTTCCACCCCGTTTATCGTTACATATACACACACATATATATATATATATATATATATATATATATATATATATATATATATATAATATATATTATATATACAACAATGCTCACATGCAATATAATATTTTATTATAATATTCTTCATATATAGGTAACATTATATGGCCACTAGACGGTGTAGCTTTTTCTTCTAGTGTATGATGATACAGCTTTTCCTCGGGTGGTTCTTCATCAAAAATTCAGCGACAAGTTTTTTCACTTGCGGGAATAATAGTTAACGCTTTTTAGTGCTTCTTTTTTTTTCTATACGGCGCTTTATGCACTTGAGCTGTTATGGGAAAGTTACAAGTGCTGGCTCGAGTGAAATTTGTGCTTTTATTGCACTTTTATGCGATAAAACGATGAAAAAGATCGACAATACGGATCCAATAATGTGAATTTTTTAATATTATATAAAAATACAAAAATGAGTGAACATAATATATAAAAAAATATTACATATATATTTCACTTAATTTATAATATTTTTTTAATTCTATCGTATCATATTAACTAATTTTTCCACAGATATCTGTTATTGAAATTAATATTTATATTTTTAATCAGAGTATTAAAATATTCATTTTTAAGCCAATATATAGCATGCATCAATATGTAATAGTTTTACAATTATATAATAATTTTTAATATATTTTTAATAAATTAAATCAACATCATAAAAACTCAATATTATATTTAATATATTTATATTTCATTTTATCTTCAAACATTCATTATTTACAGACGAATTCGTAATGGCGTTGTAGTTTTGGTTATTTAAATAGAAAAATATTTGTTTTTCTTAAATCAATAATTTAATTTATTTGATTTTATAATAATAATATAAATGAACAAGATATGCTTCGAAATTTACACTAATTTTAAAGATGAATATATCAATTAAATCAAATGTATTTTTTTATATTTATATATTTAACTATATAATTCCGATTACAGTGTTAGGTGGAACATCCATCTTATTCACCAGATTTGATTCCAACGGACCATCCTCCATTTTCGAACTTTAAAAACTCGTTTAACATCCGTGTGAATGGATATTTGCGGCCATGAAGCGTTTTAAAGAGGCCACCACAGGAAAGGGTAATAGCTTCGTAACATCTCCAGAATATATATATATATATATATATATATATATATATTGATATTATAGAAGATTACGAGTATATTTAAGAGTAAAATTTATTTTAAATTGAAAAAGCAACACTTTCATTGTGCCATCGAAAATTTATTAGATGTCACTGTGGTGCAATATTCATATATATATATATATATATATATATATATATATATATATATATATATATATATATATATATATATATATATATATATATATATATATATATATATATATATATATTAACATATTTATATAAAAATTTGTGTATGGAAGAATATCGAATCGCATATTTTATACATGAAATGTCGATGTCAAAAATCTCAACATCGTCGACACGAAAGTGTTGATTTGCAAAAACATCACCCCTTTTTTCACAACAACACATGAAAAGAATGTGAAATAAAGCGTAAAAAATAAACAACCCCCCTCCCTGTATATATATATATATAATATTATATAAAATAAAATGTAAATGCGTGAGTACGGCGAGTAAATATTACTCACGCAACGTTTAAACGTTTATCGAAGGGGTCAAAGGCAGATGGGGGAGGGGGGTTGGAAAAGCGAAACTGTCATGCAAATTTTCGAAATATTTACGTTTATGTGAAAAATTTTCGACTTGTAATGGCACGATCGCTTTTCTGTGTCATGCCTCAGTCGGTTATTATTATTGATAATAATAACCGATAATAGTTAACATAATTTTCATAAGCGCGTTCGAATATTGCAGCTTCACATGCGTCGATTTCTCGATGAAAAATATTATATATATATATATATATATATATATATATATATATATATATATATATATATATATATATATATATATAGTTTAAAAATATTATTATGACACATGCAATTTAGAGTGACAAAGTTTATTGTTAAAAAGTCTTTTGTTCAACATTATTAATAACCAAAATAACATCAAGTCAAATAAAAAAGGTACAAAACAAAACAAACAAAAAAAAATACAGACAGAAAGAAGTAATACGAAAATATGAAACCGTAGCTTATTTTTGGAGAGGGCAGACGACGAGCTCGGCTAAAGGAACGGGGCAAAGCTCCATTTGGAAGATGAAAGCAGATCTTGGACAGGTGGAGTTAAGCCCTACATTATTTACAGGAATAAGGGGACACGCATCCTGGCAGCTTGGAAATGACGATTCAGAGCAAAATAAGGACACGTCACGAAAACAAACTTTTCACGTTTATTATTTGTACCCTTAGCTGTTCGCCGCCTGATAGCGTTTCTTAAACTGTTTCGGAAAATTATGCGGAAAATCAGTTTAAATTTAGGCTAATTCGCATTGGTCGGGATTTTATCCGACAGTTAAAAGAAAGTTTGTAAGTTTATAATTAAATAACAAATTTTATTTGTAGTTAAATTTTTATATTATTGAATAAAAATATTATATATTAAAAAAATGATTTATATTGTACATAACTGAAAAAAATATAATATTTATAAAATGAAAATTCTTTAATATATTTGCATAATTTTATTCTCAAATAAAATTGAATTATTATAATAAAAAAGTTATCTACAATTTAAAAAAAAAACAACGCTTGAATAATTCTAGTTAACTATGAATATGTTATACATATATGTCGTACAGTTTAAGCTTTATGAAATTGAGCAATAGAAACATTTTGAGAAGCGCAAAAAGGCGTGCTAAGTAGAACACTCAAAAAAAAAACAAAACTTTTTCATTTCACTTCCAGTCAAATGTAATATTTATATATTACACAAATTTAATTATATTCCAATTAAACCTGTTGATAACTGTAATAAAATAAAAAAATATATATTTTATTCATATTATTATGAATTCAGTTTATAAATCGTACATTTTCCGTTTAATCATTGAAAATGTAACGGGATAAATTAAATAAAAAATTTATACTCATTTTTATAGATTTATAATCAATATATATTTAATTACAAATACACACATATTAAAAATTTAATACACATTAAAAAAAATATTTTATGATTGCTTATTTTATAATTTTAATATTAAAATTGTATAGTAAAAACGTGAAAATGTTTATAACATGATGTTTATACTAAAAAAATGCATTTTTTTTTTAAATACGAATTTACGACAAATATAATTTATACATTTTTAACGAAACGAAAGAAATTAATCTAGATTAGAAATAATTAGACATGAACAAATTTACAGTTAATAATCGATTAATATAAATTTGACATTGTTCAAGTCAATGTCGATAAAATGGTTTAAAAAGTCACGTATTAAATATTTATATAGATTTATTTTGAGATTCAAATTCATAGGTCAGTGATGAGCAAACTTTAGTTTTCATAAAGATTTAAAAAATTATAATAGGAAATCTTTTTAGTTAGAAATAAAAAAAAAACATTTTATTTCGAAATTATTATATTGAATTGTTTTTTTTTCATATAGTATTATAATATTAGTCATTTTTTTTTTACATAATTTAGAAGCATTCATATCATTTTTTTAGGTATATTAAACATAAAATTTCATACAATTAATAATTTGTAAAAAAAAGCACAATTTTTGAACGGATCCGTTTCTACTTTGTATCCCGCTTTATATTACATATATAAATATATTGTAAAACATGGCACAATAATAAACACGCAAAAAATATATTTTATACAAATTGAATTTCGAGCTTAGCACACATATATTGATATATGAAAACGTGCTCGTATTTATTAAATATAAAATTGGCTTACTCTCAAAGGATTTTTTTCTCCCTTTAGCATTTACTATTATTGGAGAGCTTTTCAAGCATTATTTTACTCGCATACATATAATGCGCGTTTTATCGCGATATGAAGTAATATTCGAGATTAAATCATGTTAACACCGGTCTATGATACATACACACACACATATATATTTATATTATTTTTCGATTTTAAAGCTTCATATTAACTTAATGACGCATTATGAAATATTGAACGTACTATAATATTTCAATAAATAGTAACAGCTGTAATTACAGTCGTCAATGGAGCTTATTGATAAAATATTCAATATTTTTTTTTTATATCCAAAAATATTAACTACTTATTTTAATGATATAAATATATTAATGCTATTTTTGATTTTACTAGGAAACGGTTTTATGATACGATACAAAAAAAAATGTATTATATTCGACTTTGATGTATCGTATTATTACATGTAACACGGAAATTCGTGAACATATAAAAATGGATAAATAAATGTGTTAAATTCAGCACGTCTGAGTAATAATTACAATATAAGCTTTTATATTATAATATATAAAATATATTTTATTCGAAATTTTTCAATATTTTATACAATATAAGAATATCAATAATAGTTAAATAAAATATATATTATTGAAAACATTTATATTATAAACTATTGTTAACCATACCGACAACCTGTAATTTGTCGAATTTTTAATTTTGTGTGTGGGTGGATGGGATAATAAAGAGGGTTAAAAAAATTTGACGCATTTTAAAAAGGTTAAAGATCAAAGCTTACACCTGCTCGAAATCGCAACGATTCTTAACACTGTCTGATATAAAATACGGTTTTAACCCCCCCAATGAAAAGGAGTGAGTGGCTGAAATGCGGTTCGCGAATGACGAGGGTGTATATTACACCCCCCCCTCTTTTAACCCTCCCTCGTCCGATATAATAAGATGGATTAGTATATCACGTGCGAACATCGGGGACCCCCTTTTTCTGAGAACGTGACATAACTAATTATATTAAATTTATGGGGGGATCGTTACGAGACGATCTCATACGATCCAGAGTGAAAAATATCAGTTTATAAAGCCCGTCATATGACGTGTGTGTGTGTGTGTGTGTGTGTATGTATAAAAATATTTTTTGTATTGAGTAGATTTTATTCTTTTAACAATAAAACTTTTTTTATATAAAATTATAAACAAAAACTGTGAAGATAATGTAGAATACAATATCAACATTTAAAAACATAATAATTAAAAGAGATAAGTTAAGAGATAATTTCTGATAAATATGATAATAGATCATAATTGACATTTTTGAGTTGTAATATTATTCGTGCCGTAGTGAAACATATTTACTTACGGGAGAATGCGAGGGGAATTTATTCCTGTTTCGATTTAGCGAACCCGGAGGCAACAATAATAAAGGATCAAGAACAAAAAGAAATGTACATAAGGGTATCAAATATCCTCTTTGACAGTTAAATTCTTGGGATTTAAGTAAATAAACTTTCAATGTAGCCGATTATAAACTTTATCTTCATCCCCTACCATTACATTTGCGAATATTTATATTAAATATTATTTATCTAATTGATAATAAAAATTTAATTTTTATTTATTTATTAAATATATAAAAATAGTATATAGTATAATAAACTATAGATATCATCGTTTTTCATGATTTTCATCGTGTTATTCGAGGTATGATATAAAATTAAGGTTTCTAGCTGAAATATTACATGGTTCAGTCGTCGTTTGAAATCGCTGAAACGATAAAAGTCAACGTTGTTTACAGCTGAAATTACATGTTGACAATGAGCACGCGTCTCTCGGCTCATATTTCACGTTTAATTTACGGGTCTCTTGTTCTTTTTTTTGACCCCGAAAAAGGTTAAACTTTCGGGCACCCATCAAATTTTCCCATTTTCACGAAAAGCGTCGATTGATATTCTTCTAAAAAAAAAAAAAAAGATTTTTTCTACTCTCTCCTCGACGATCGCTCATCCCATTTTTCCGCATTTTGCGTGTGTGTATGTGTTTTTTTTTGTGGATGTCTTTGGAAAACGAGGGTCGCATCACTACGTCGACTTTTCACATGTTAACTAACCACGTTTGACTTTTTTTTGGACTTTTAAGTGTTCCAGAATTAATTATAGTTTTTTAATAAGAATTATATTTTTATTTCAAAAATCAAAACTTGCAGTAAACTATGAAATGTGAAATTATTTTAAATATCTTGGGTACGATCGTGTTTTAATCTGAAAATATGCGACATTGCATAGAAATGTGCAGAAATGAAAATGGAACAAAAATTTTCAAGCACACCGAGGGTCCCATAAATAATATGTTGAAGTTGTGCTTCTCAAACCGCGTCTCGGGACAACGCTCGGCTTCCGGACAATTCTAATCTCGCCTCGCCATAAATCTTCTCAATTTTACTTTTTTTTTAATATTTTTGAGCTTATAAATATTTGTAATTTACATATAAATATTTGTAATTAAATGCTCGAAAACATTAATTCATATTTAAATTATTTCAAAATTAAAAATAATGAATGTTTGATGATGTGTATCTTGATATAAATATATATAGTTTGTAATATCATAATATTTTGTTGAATTGATAAAAATATAATTTATATGATTGTCTATAATAAATAATAAGTTGGCGGATTAGTGATAACAAAATCTATATTGTTATTGGAAAAAGGGTAAATAATTGACTTGTCTACATTGCGTAATCGTTAATCGCATTAAATATTAATACTTTAATACGATGTCAAGTATTTGAAAAAAATATGGAGTTATAAGCTTTCATCGCGTGACACCGTAAAAGCGTGAAACCATATATAATAAAAGGATTTTTAAACTCAATCGTCTTTGAAATGAATACAATAGATAAAAGAGATTCTAAGGGTAGGTTAAATTTAGATTTATAAAATTCAACAATGATGCTAACAAAATCCTTACAAATATTTTCAGCGTGAGATTCTATTTCATTATTACAATAATTTTTGTTATTCGATAATATTGCGAACTATAAAAATTTAACATAACTCTAAAAAAATCATTAGTATATAAATTTATATAAAATATTTTTTTTTTATAATATTATTGTTATTTAGAAAGTTAATCATATAAATGTATTAAGAGTATATATTAAATTTTAATAATTGAAATATTAAAAAAAATCAAGTTTAAAACATGAAACACGTTTCTCAGAAATGCGAAAATAAAAACCGTTGTCGATATTGTAAGCGCGGGAAAAAAAAAAAGTTAACGCGAAATTTTCGCGTTATTAAAAATATTTAATGGGGAAATTTTTCAAAATAAAAATATTAATTATAGCATGCGCACGGTTTTCGACGTAAAAGTTTCTGATATGGATACGACTCTAGTTTAATTTAGAAATTAATTGAAATACTTGTTACTTCGAATGCGTGTTGTTAAATCGTAATTTTCGTTTAACTTTGAAGAATTTCAATTCAAAGAAGAGTGAATATTTGTGTTTGTATTGCGGTTCTTGAAATGTGTGTATTTTTTTTTGTTCATATCATATTCCCTTTTAGGGGGGTACAAGTGATTTTTATCTAATTATATATATATATTAAATTGTGTCGCTTATATTATTTTCATTTTACAAAAAGATAAACAATGTTTTCAAAAATAATTGAAATATCTTTGTCATAATATAATCAGTGTTATGTATATATTTATTAATATTCATTATTTATACTAAAACGCGATTGATTTATATAGAATGAAATTTAATATATATTTGTAATAAAATTATATTGCCTATCGACTCCGCTTTTAGAAGATTAAAAATTAAATGAATATCGAAATCGCATTTTCATTTTTTGTTATGTTATTTTAGAATTAAATTTCATTTTTTATATCTTGTAAAAGACTAAAATTTCCAATAAAAATATTAAATATCTCATAAATAAAATAAAATATATAAAACATTTTCGACGAATTCATTATAATATATTATATTGAAAATCGTCCGCTTCATGTAACCATTTTATGTTTCAAATATATTTACTACATATTTTTAGAATATAATGTCTTTTATAAATTTATTTATAATATTTCTAGGAAGTGAGTTTTCATAACAAACGCATTTTGGCATCGTCTATAAGAAAAGTTGTAACACTAATAAATTTATTAATAGACATACACTCATTAATTTTACGAAACGTCTAAATTATAATAATGATGAAAAATAAAGTGAAATTTTAAAATTAAAAACAATATATATATATATATATATATATATATATATATATATATATATATATATATATATATAATTAAATATAGCCAAATCGCGACATAAAATATGTAGTTAGGACACAATATTAATGAATTATTATTACAGAGAACATAAATCGTAAATATTCATAGATTCAGATGCGCAATTGTGGGAAAAAAATATGATATTAAAATTAATTGACGTTCATAAATTTCAATAGTCGATATTATAATTTTATCATAGTGAAATATTTGTTGAAATCATCACGAAAATTATCGTATTTGGGCGATTAGACTTTTGCTATCGTAGTCGTAAATTTTCAGGTACGTTCACAATATTGAACTCAACTTTCGTATGATAATTTATTATACTGGTCGAAGTTTTAAGACGATCCATGGAAATTTTGGCAATTCTAAACGATATATCTGCATATGTATTTATAGTGTGAGTCAAAAAAATAATAATCATAATGAAAATAATACTTTAATAATGATTTTTCAAGCTAAATAAAAGTAGTTTTTTTTCTAAGCTTCTGATTAGCATTTTATATCAATATAAATATTGGTATTTTTATTGTAATTTTATACTTTCAATATATTATTTATTTCAGTGAAATTGAATATTTAAAAAGAAAGTTTGTGTTATTTTTTTTACATAAAATGATAGAAAAAGAGTATCATATTTTATTTTAATAATTTAGTTTGCTGATTATATTATATATAAAAATTTTCTAATAATTAAATAATGACTAAGAATTCTATTCTTTATAGAATTCTTGTATTAATTGTAAGAAAAATAATTAATATATATTATTATTTTGATACACTATAATATAACTCTCTTCATTGGGTAATTTTCAATGCGTTTTTGATGAATTTTCACTCTTAACTTAAAAATATTATAAATACAAACTAACGATAAGGATTTAATATTTTGACATTTTACATAGAATATATGAATTTATTAAACAAATTTCCCAAAAAAATAGTTTTAGCCATCATTTTAGATTTTTTTTTAAAAAACAATATATTGAGGTATACTGATCTACATAATTTGATAATGTTTATAGAGATTAACAAAAAATAACTTTAATATCTTTCTGCCAAGTTTTAACTAAAAAAAAATGAAATTATCAAAAAATCATTAGTTGCGGATTAATTTAAGAATAAAGAATCATTACTCTATTTAAAATAATGTCATTTTATACTTAATAATATTATACAGAAAGAATGTGGGAATTCGTAATAAAGAAATTAACATATTTGTCAACACATTGATTTTTTTATATTAATCCAAACGGCACCTCTCGAAATTACAAAGTATTATAGAATATAAAATTATAATATATTTACGGATCACACTGTACATATAAATAGTGAAGATAGTGATATTGTTTTAACGAAGTATACTTCAGTGAAAATTAAATTCATGGAGAGGCGGCGATGTCGCGGCCCAAATGTTGCCACTCGACATCGAAACCCATTAAAATGGCTGAATTGTGAATTATTGCCAGCCGATATCGTTTCGCCATTAAATTGAACTGGCAACACACACAAATTTAAATTGAAGAGTTCAGTCCGTGACTTTTAATCGTTTATGATCCTCTCTTTCGATTTTTGTCAATTTAGATTTTTTATCAATTCGAATCGATTGTATAGTTAGTTATATATTTAATTTATTATAATATAAATTCGAGCGTTAAATATATTGCACATTATTTATGGTAAATCATTACAAATGGGAAATAAATATTATTGTATTTTAATCAAATAAATACATTGAATAGAAAATATAAGTTTTTTTAAAGTACCTTATAGAAAAAAAAACGAAATTTATTAAAAATAATATTTCCTAAATTTATGAAAATTTTTTTGAAACACTTCAACTATAATAAACAATACTATATATTTCATAACTTTTCATTATTATGTTTTAATATCTGTTTTATTACAAATATATATGGTTAAAATAAAACATATGATATATCAGTAATTAAATTTAAAATATTAGTTTTTATGTATAAAACGTGATAAATTAAATTTATTGTCAATATTTCTAAAGAGAATTTATAATTTAAAAACACTCAATATTGACATTATTGCAATATTATAATTATATACATATAAAATTATATTATATAACGAGTTAAAATATAATATATATTAAAGTGTAACAAAAAAAAAAAAATCCAATTTTAAAATATCGTTGTCAATTTTCGATTAAGAGCTTCGTGAAAAGAGAGGTTTTGCAGTTTTCGGAGGCACTCAAAATTCCAATTGACGGATTGGAGGAGGATATAGGAAAATGGGATAACTTTTATAACAGCCTTTTGTGTGTAAACGATAGCATATATCCAATACAACGTGCTACACTCGGGAAAATAGACGTTTCCATTAACAAGTTAAATACAACAACGGTAAAATGTTGCCTTAGTTATATATGTTCATATGTTAAATTTAAATGCAAATTTTTTCAGTTGAAAATATGATATTTTGAAAAAATAATAAGAAAACCGGGTAAATATAAATGTATGTTTTCGTCTAATTATTACACATAACAATACATGGCGAAAACAATTTTAAATTTATTTCAGTACTGTATTTTGAAATGAAATTCTTATTATGAATTTCACGTTTTTTGTATGTTTTTATGTAAAAAAAAAAACATTTTTTCTAATTATTGAGGCTTAAATTTTGAATAACAAATACATCTATATTATTATTTTTTTAACAAAATATACTTTATACTATGAAATATTATTATATTAAAAACAAATAGAAAATATTCTGAATTATAATTAAAATATTTTTTATTAAAATTTAAATACTTTTTCCTATTCAAGAAAAATGCTTGACAGAGTAAAAACGATGAAGTTTGTCGAGATAAATATTATATCTGAAGTAATTTTCAGGACAAATATTCATTGCAAAGATATCGACGTTTATACGGTTGAGGTATAAGCAATTTTAAGAAATACTCTAAAATTGACAGAAAAATCGCTGAAAAAAAGGACGAACACAACATTATTTCAGATGAATGTTCTTGTTAATACATGTGACTTGACAAGATTAAAATTATGCTAAAAATTAAGATATATTTTCTAATATTGTCATTTAATTTCTCATATTATTATATAGTTTATTTCTTCTCAAAGAGTTTAATGATTTCATGACCAGATTTTTCAAAATAATTTTTAACAAGAAAGTTGTGAATTAAAATTTTATCCAGCTTTTATTTAAGTTTATGATATCTTTGTACAAAAAAAATCACTCTATTTGACCATTTTAAATATTAAATATATTTTTTATAGGAATCATTCGTATTTTCTATCCAGTGACGTCGTTCGTACAAAATTCAGTTTCTTCTCTACGCGAAAATAAATGCGGTTATTTTGAATACGTATCGATCGATATCAATTATTCCAGGCGTTAAAAGAGAACTACGATCGATCTTAGTCGGTACCGTTTTAAATACAACAATTCGAAAGTGCTTGTCAAAATGTTTTATGTATGAAACCGGCGTTTCGGTTTCATTATTAATATTATTTAACCGCGGCGTTTTTCTTGGTGATCTGTTACGGCGTCGGTTTTCCTATTATTTACCCAGCAGATTCGTCGCTTTTCTTTTATTCATAGGATTTTTCCTTGTCGTTTTTTTTTCCACCGCATCCCCTCAACCTCGCCTACTTGTTCGGATTCGTGCTAATGTCGTGGATGCTATCGAAGTGTTTGTATTGGGCCAATGAAAGCACACAGAAGAAAAGCTCGACAAGACACTCCTCTATATATTTACATTTGAAACCGAAGAAATTTTAAATTGACTTTTTGTACACTCTATGCATAAATACACGATGAAATCAGTTGTTATCATAAGATACGAAAAAAAATATATATAATATTTAAATATATTTTCATTATGACTTTATATGGTAAATATTCATATATTACACCGGCTATATATAGATATAATCCGCTTTCAGTTTTCCGCCGTGTATAATATAGGAACAAAGGTGTAATAGTTGCGCAAAAGAAAGATCAAAGTACTGTGCGAATTTTCATTGTTTTCATTCGAATTTACATTGCGTTTATTTGTACACTTTGGCCTCTGATCGTCTCCCAGTTTATTACCCATATACGAATTGTGTTTACATTTAATCACTGCCTCACAAAAGATATTCATTCGGCTGAAATGTTCATTCAAACAACGCGTAAATAAATACGTAGTATTTTGCCAATTCAATATTCTCCATTAGTGGATTATTCAAATTTTCGAAAATCACATTCAAACAATATGAATTTATAAATATATATATATATATTGTATAATAAAATTAAAATAATAATAGAAAATTTGAAATATATACTATACGTGTAAAATAAATAATATATTATAAATATGTCGGTCCTCATTGTTGTTTTCGATATCGCATTGCCTAATCTAAAATGGGATAACTCGCATTAATTAAATTGATAATTATTGCTATAAATATCGCGTTATAATATTACTCGCGGCTTTTATGTAATAATTGATTGAAATCGTAATATCCTCTGAGAATACACCGGATTTATTACGATTATATAAACGTACAATATAATCATAATAAATAATTAAAACTGGTATTATGATCAAAATACAAAAGGAATGACGAATTTGTGTGTTTCCATGCATATCTATATATATATATATATATATATATATATATATATATATATATATATATGTATATATATATATATTTATATATATATATAATAACCAGGAAGAAGTGTACACAAAGTGGTTTCTTTGTGAAGGGTATATATATATATATATATATATTATATATATATATATATATATATAAATTATTTGTTTTATACATGGAATATTAATAGAATACTATATATAAATAAAATCTTGTGTATTAAAATCACGAAATTAAATATTATGACGATAATTTGCATATATATATATATATATATATATATATATATATATATATATATATATTAATTGTATCTACTTTAGATTATTTTTAACTTTTATAGGGTAATAAATTTTTTAAATAAAAAGTATAAAAATGATGTCAGTTATACAGATTTTAAAATTATAAATAAAAGATCGTCTAATGCTATTATAAAAAAAGTTCCTTTATCGATTTGAAATGTCTTGATCAAATACGAAAATTTACAAAAAGAAAAACATTTTTCAAAGGAAGACATACCTTGAAATTTTTTTCTTAAAGAAAAACAGTTAATCATTTTAGATTTAATCAAGATTTTATATTTGGAATTTTCAATAGTTAAAATGATTCTTTGTGTAAAAATTAATAAATTAATTCAGAAAATAAACCCGAAAAAAAAATACAAATTAGTGACAAAAGATTTCAATGCCAGATTCATGTCCGATACTGATCATGGAGTAGCTAATATATTTAAATAATAGTGTATTTACAAATGAGTACGTAAATCTTTTGACTATATATAGTTCAGTACTTAAGAAAATTGAGTATTCGAACAAGTTGCTCTATCTGCGAAACGAATTTTTCTTTAGCTTCCACCGTATGGTTAATCTAATAAAAATGGCTGCTGCGGAAAAACCACTGCAATTTTCCATAAAATTTGCTCCCTGGAAAATTGTGCCGTTAAATCAATTTAAAAGTTATTTTGCGCATTTTATATCGCATCTTAATTTGAATTCATAACTTGATTATTTATATGTTTTATTATGCAATATTCTGGATCAGCATTGTCGAATAACTGGATTTATTGGTTATTTTGTAATCGTTTAAATTGTTCTTTTTTGTATTTGTAATATATTCTACAATATAATTTAAAAGGAAATTAAATATAATTTTATTTTTGTTTAACTATTAATAGCTATTTGTAATTTTTTAGAATCTTTAATGGATATCTACATTATTTTTTTTCTTTTAATAAATTATATTATAGTAAGATACTAAATTTATCGCGTTCTTTTTATAACAGATAATATTACAATGAAGAAATATAATAATAACGTTGAAAAAACAGCGTCCTGAAGGCAATTGTAAAACTGAAGTCGTCTGAAAAAAAAGAGAGAGAAGTTCGTTTTCGGTCTGTCGAATTTTCGCCATGAAAAGGAGGCATAATTTATAGGAAAATTGCCCGCGGCCTAAAAATTTCAATTGTGTCTTAATTATCTTTCACGATTCGAAGACACGAACGACTAGGGCGAGAAAAGGGAAAAAAAAGACCAGAAAGGGAAAAAAATAATAAAAAAATAACAATGTCCATTTTTTGCCAATTAAAAAAACACGAAATCGACGCAGTTGTCCGACCCGCTTCCGCCGTGGAAATTTTCGTTTTTTTTTTTTGCCGCGTAATAATAATCAATCCGCGGTGGAAAAGTTGTTTTCCGGATGAATATTTTTCGTTTTATTATACGAAACGATTCAATCGTAAATAATTATGTTCGTGAATTTTTATTAATAATCATAAAATGATTATTTTACGTTTAAAGAAAATTTTAAAAGAAAAAATATTTTTGTAATTACAATTATTTCTTTCTACTTTTCACGAATGAAAAAAAAATGGAAAAAAATAATCTTAAATGAAAATTTATTTAATTATAATTATAACGAATTGCGGTTTTATGTGGTATTAATATTATTTTTATACTTTCAACTATTAATTCAATCAGAATCTTTTTATATCAAAAATTAAATAGCAAATATTAAAATACGTTAACTTTTCAGTGTTTGTAGAATTTTAATCAGGATAATTTTTATTTATGAAGCAGTAAATTCTGAATTAAATTTCCAAGATATCTGTCGTACGTATAGTATAATCAATTTATATTTATAAAAGTGTTTTTAAAATAAAATATTAAACATTTTTCCTATAGAAATATAATAAATTGATTAAAATATATCATGTTAATTATTTTTAAAATCGTTTTACTTAATTAAAATTAACAAATAATATGCGTTATGTAATACACAAGCGTATATAAATTTATTCGATAGTGAAAAGTGTTCTGAAACAGCATACGGATTATTCGTGCGGATTAATTTTGCAATATTGATTGTAATTATTTATATTGAATAAAATATAGTATGATTATTCGTTCAATACACACGAATTATATAATAAAACATGTACTAATGAGGTGATTTTAATTGATTTTATTTGCACTAATTATTTGCAAATATATTCGAACGACTAATTTTTGATATATGTTTTATTTATTTTTTGTTTCAATATATTTTTTATTAAATTTTATATACATATGTATATATGTGAGAAATGAAAACTTTTTCAAGATAAAAACGTTTACTAGACACATTTTTTTTTCAGCGCGCATACAAACTAAAGAGGAAAAGTCTTCAGACGAGCTAGGCTAAAATTACGAATGTAAGTGTATAAACGTTCCCTCAAGAGGGTTTTTCCTTTCCCGCCAGAATGTTTCCGGTAAAATTTCCCTTCTGAATTATGCCGGGGAAAATTCCATTTCCACAGAAACACCCCACCAGTAACATTGAAAGCTTATCTTGTCAGTCAAATGTTGATCAAGTGATCGTCGAGTCTATCGAACTGGCTCCAAATTACCTCTGTCTTATTTTTCCTATCTCAAATATAAACATGTACTCGCACACACAAGGTGGTTCATAAACAGTAAATTTCGTTTGTAAAATAAATACACACTATTTTAGTTAAGAAACTCGACAAAACGTCGAGGGGAATGGAATTCATTATTTTCTATTTCAACTTTTGAATAATGGTTAAGAGTTATACATTTAAATTATTACATAAAAGATAATAAAAAATATAGAGTATATGAAAAACAGTTTTGATATATTTTAATAGCATGTTTTTTTATATTTGCAAAAATATTGCAACAAAAAAATGAGTTAAATATATTAAATTTTCATCATATTTATGTATTTTCATATACTAAATTGATAATTGGAATTTTTAATTGATATATATATATATATTCATATAATACATAATATTAATAAATTATATTTGCGTGATGAAGATGAAATATTATGCGGTATATTAATTTTGATGATTAATATGATATTTAAAAAAATATTACATTATTCGGTAATATTTAATTAATTAATTTCATAATAGATCTATAGATATGATTAAATTATGATATTTTTATATCAATAATACATTTTTAATAAATTGCTTATGATGAAAAATATACAATAATTTATTTTCTTTTTTTTCCGCTTTTAAATAAATTAGTTTTCGACAAAAAATGTTATAATAAAAATATTATCAATTTTAATAACAATTATAATGATAATAAAAGCTTCATGATATGAATGATTGACAATTATATTGTTATTTACACTGTTTATTTATAATATAATGCTTATCTTAAATTTGTAAAACAATCTTTTCGCGATGTCTTGAAAGTTTCGAGGTTTTCGGATGGAAAAACAAATAATAACTTTGATATTGAATAATTTGTATATATATATATATTTATGTATACATATATAAATTTTCTTTATACTTGACCTAAATTTTGTTAAATACGAAATTTATAAAATTCGATAAATATTGACATATTTTTTGAGATAACTTGATTGGCAATAAGATTTTTGAAAAAATACAAAATTAATTAAATTTTGCGTAATTATTTTAAATATAAAATTTTGATCATTTAATGAATTATTAAAAAAAATAAATTAACGACAATCGAATTCTCATATAATATATATATATATATATATATATATATATATATATATATATATAAATTAGATCTTTTTGGCCAAAATCTCAACATTAATATGTGCATTATCTGGATTTTCTCCGTCAGCACACATTGATATAAGAAATTTCATTTTGAAGTACGCATAAATTTAAACTCGTGTAAATGTTTTGATGGAAGTTGAACTTCACAACGTCGCATTAGAAGTGTGTAGACGTTGAACTTTGATTTTAGAAATACCGGATCGGTAATCAACGTTTTCGTGCTTCTGACAACCGACAGTGTCGATATTTCAGTGACTAACAATTTACATAATTATTATTTCGAACATCGAATCTCGTGTAGCCATTTTCCTGGAAATTTCGGAACGAAATAATACGCATTTTGTCGACAACGATATCGTATTCGGCGAATCGACTTTCATCCAAACGCTGGAAACTAAACAACATATACAAAACCGCTACATAAATAACACATGCTATCTGCTATTGCATATAATATGAATCAAAACATATACGGAATCGAATTTCAATCAAATTAATCGTATTGTATATCGTCGGTTTCGGGTGACATTATTGCAACAAATCTGCCGATAATAAAATAATATAATTTAAAAATATTTTTAGAAATGAAAAATGTTGCCAATCGCCTAAAATACAAGAACAAGTCGTATATTCGAGTTCTTAAACAAAAATTAGGTCAAATAGAAAATGAACCAAATTTTCCGAGTTTGAATGGATGGCACTCCACAAATAATGGACTTGAACAAGCTGTCCGTCTTCATTTTTGAAGCTCATTTCCTTTATTATTATCGGTCTACGCAGATAACGCATAAAAGCAAACGCTCTTTAATATTGTTTCATATCAAAACAGAAAAAAAAAGTCTGTTTAAATTTGATTATCCGCTGGAATAGAAAAAAAAATGTGACATTTTCACGCGAAATTTTTATATGGGACAATTCATATAATAACGCAATATCGTATAATGCGAGTGGTGCGAGGTTAAGTTCGGGGCGAAAATTTAATGATTTTAATAATCGTTAGCCCTGATGTCATTATGTTGGGCATCAAGCACCAATTAATCAAAAAATGCCTTTTGCAAATTGAGCTTTCAACGCCGGAACGCCTTTAATTACACTTAATACCCTCGGGACGAGTGCACCGTAGAAATGTCGTAATTAATTTCGCACAATTTGACTAAATCACCAATCTAAAAATTATCAAGACGATTTTAGAATTTTATTATAATTAAGTATAATTCGTATTCCAATTAAATTCTACGAGAACGCACTTGTAATTTTTGTGACTGAATTTCGAATGAATAGATTGAAGTTAAGCGATATAAATAACACAATATTAATTTAAATTGTGAAACTGAAAAGTTTATCAATTTGCATATATAAAACTTTTTATTACAAAAAAAAGCTATATACTTCAAGAACTAATTTTTTTTAACACGCCTTCAGAGGATGAAATAGTATAATTGTCGCATTCTAACAACATTTATTAACTTTTAGTATTAATAAATAGAAATCTGTTACGTTGTAATAAAGAATATATTGTTCCTCTTTGCAGATAAAATGTAACATATCCAATATCTTTTAAAAATTGCGTTTACATCCTTTGGTTTCTGTCTCGTTTATATATTATTTATAAAGGTTGGTGCGTGTTAGTTGTTGACACGTCGTTATGCGGAAGCGTTTTTCCACGTATTGTTATAAGTATAAGAAAAAGAAGCGAAACTCGTGTATATATATATATATATATATATATATATATATATATATATATATATATATATATATATATATATATATATATAATAGTATAAGGAAAAATCCGATTGGCATTCGCAAATACGAGTCTCGTATTTTTCCCGGAAAATTTCCCGGATCCACAGTTAAAGCAGTTCCGAGAAACGTCTCTTGGGAAGGAAAAAGGGAACACTTCCGTTATGCGGCCACATCAAATTTTCCGACTTCGCATCTTGCTTTTCCGTATCCGTACGGCGTGAAAATACATATATACCGCATATATATATATATATATATATATATATATATATATATATTATGTGCGCGCGCGTGTGTTTGCACCCGTATGAATTGTATATATTTTTCGTTCGTTATTTTTTTTTAATGTATGCAAATGAATAATTAAATCAATTTATATGCACATTTACGATTTTCAAATTGTTCCGCATAGGAAAATAAAGCGATTATATGTAAAATGTACTTCGTGATTTTCAATCCGAAATCTTTATAGAGCAAAATATATAATACTAAATAGCTTTAGCGAATTGTAATATAACAATTATTTTATTTATAAAAATATATATTTATGTTAATTGCTCACAAAGAAAATATTTTTATTATATTGGATATTTGCATCAAATAGTTTTTATATTTTTTATACTTTTATATTATTGATTAACTTTAAAAAAAATATAATCATGATTTTTGTATTTTAAATGAATAAAGAACAAGCAATAATTAAAAAAAAATATTACAAATCAAATAAGTTTTTTTAATATTATAGATATCATACATAAATCTTTTTTTTTTAAAGTAATAAAATTTAAATAAAACAATGATAAGAACAATGAAAAATTATTTTATCTAAACAATAAACATTATAAAATAAAGTTTTACGGAAGAAATGCGAAGCCTTTAACTTTCAGAAGGTTTAAGCCTCCTTTTCAAGTTCATTAACGTTGTTTTCACCTTTTACGGTATTATGTCGTCAGTTTTAACTTTATTGTCGGATTTATTTCGAAATATTAAAATACACATTAAAGCAATAATAAACATAAGATTTGAATCTTTAATTTATATATCACAATATTATTAACACTAGATTTAACCGTACGCAATATTATTATTTTTTATTTCATTATGGTCATTTTAAAAAAAATTAAACAATACAAAATGTGACATAATAAATATGCGCCATTATTATTTGAACAATAAAAACCTTTTTTTTTTCAAACCAAATTGAAATAGGCGGCGTAATAGAGAACCGCAAAAAGTTTGATTGCCTAGACTTAAATGGCGCGGAAAATGCGTAAAGCCTCGGGAAAAAGGTGACAAACTTTCATAAATACACATTCCATACACGTGCGCAAATACTCAGTGGCGTTCCCAGAAATGTCGGATGTTAGGTCTTGGAATTCAGTACCGGTAATTAAATCTGTACCGCAACTGCTAACGACGCTCCGCAACAGTTTTCAGCTGCCGAAGCTCGTTTTCAGCTGATAGGCTTCATTTTAATTTCGACCCGCATATCTCACACTAGTTAAATATTTTATACACACACACACACACACACACACACACACATATATATATATATATATATATATATATATATATATATACATATAGCCAAAGACCTTGTACAATTTAATTATGAACTTGTCGCACTTATATGTACATATTACGCGCGTATTTTGAATATAAATCGAGTCTGGTCTGAATATTTTCAGTAATTTCAGCAATTCCGCCCGACGTCTTAACTGCGTTATCTTATTTGATTTGTATAGTTGTTTTAAATTTGTCTATGAATTTTGCGCGCAACGAGAATCGAGTCGTTTCTCTTTATTTGTCATAATAATCTTTGTTTGTTAACAGGGCTGAATGTATGATTAAAATTATTTTAAATAGGATTTTCCATATTCAAAAATTGAATTCGTCCTTAAAATGATCAATTATAATCTCTTATACATTTATCATATGAATATACATATTGATTTTTTTGTATTGTAAAATAAATCATTAATAATATAAATAAAATTATTTAAAACATAATACAAAATATTTAATGATATATGTAAGCTCTTATTTTATTATTAGTTTAATAAAAATTCTATTTCTAATGAAAAAATCGTGAACTTTTTTCACTTTATATATGTATATAAAAAATAATATTATAAATATTTTATTTATTCAAAACTAAAAATATACTATATACGTATTATAGGTATTAAAATGTGAAAACTTCAAAACTTTATGATTTATATATTGTATAACGATTATTGGAAAACATTTAATTAAAATAAATTTCTCGATAAATAACATTACATTTGATCGCTGTATATCATATCAATATATATATTGTATAACGATAGCGTCGATTTTATATATATATATATATATATATATATATATATATATATATATATATATATGTTAAAACATTATTATTTATACACGAGTCCGTGATTATTTCAGTTTTGACCTGCAAAAGTATGGCTCCATTAAATACACGCGCAAGAAAGAAAAAAAAGGGAACAGATTGAACGGTACGCTTTTCCAATATTTTCCAGTCGGCAGGGGAAAAGGATACGTGCCTGAAAATTACCCGTGGGTTACCTGCGAAAACGGTTAATCCACGGGGCTTTCTCGCCAACGAGAAACACATTAAAAATGGAGAAGGCTTTCCGAGTTGATATAGTGCCTAATTTTCCCGTGCTTAACTATTATACAAACGTATAAATCCGGGCGCGGTTCGGATTTGATTACATTTACATGTTTCGCACTCGCGGTCGTTATTAATTCACATTTTAAAGAGATGCCAACGTTTTCGGAATGACCGCAGGTCAATGGATACAAGTGCGTTTTTATTTATTTTTTTTTACAACATTTTATAATTGCGTTTTAAATCGTGCACAGTGTCAATTATTCATACGATTTAAATAGCAGACTGTTGTATTCTTTTTTTTTTTATATATATAGAAAAATCAGATTTATATATTTTTGTTTAATTTAAATCGTTCATTTATATTACATTTGATTTAAAATTTAAATATTTAATTAAATTTTATAGTTATTTTAAAAATTAATAATGAAAAATTACATCGAAATTCGTGATTTATAAAATGAAAACGAATAAAAATGTAGATATATTACTATTATATACATTATATATGATGACTGAATAATCCAATATCTGAATCGAAATAATTTAAATATGGTAAGATTGGATAGTGCATATAAAGATAATTTTGTTCATATACACCATACGACTTTTAATGTTCTCATATATAAATATGCTTATAAATAAATCATGTTAGACCATCTGTTTGTTGTTTTGTTATTCGGATTTCCGATTTCCGGTTTCAAGTTTCTCGTGCTGTGTAACGATAGTCGGAAAATTGGAACGGTCATGACTCATTATCTAAGTCAAAAGTTAGATTTCAATGCAGATTTCCAGTATCCAATTAAATTATTTTACACTGTCGTTGCTTTTGCATATCGTTTGTATTAATTACAAGGCAATCGATTATTGTATGTGACATGTGTTCCACGACATGGTTTTATAAATGAGTCGCACGCTAAATAAATCGACTTACTTCATAAAACAAAAAGTAAAAAAGTGTGATAAAATAATGAATATAATTAAAAAAAAAATTGAAATTACTTTTTAATCGAAAATTGAACGATTACTGTTATATAATATATTTAAAAAAAATATTACAGCTAAAAAAATACTCACACGAAGGGAAAATCTATTCTTGCGTTGGTTTTATATTGAATCGATTTAATATAAAACTACTGACAATCACATCGAAATATAAAGAACACACTTTCAACTTTTATTTATAGAAACATAAAGAAAAGTATCATAGTTATCAATGATAAAAATAAGAAAAAAATATATGTGATCGATTACATTATTAAAATTTAAAACTCAGACCGTGAATTATAATAAAATCGATGACTGAATTAAAGGCGAAAAAAAAATTAGTAGGAAAAAAATCTAATAAAAGGAAAGTTTATGACCGGTTTTATTCTTGAGAAACGAACCGATTTTAATATTTCATTTCCGAAACATTAACAGAAGATTGGCAACATTAAACTGTCCTTTATTTCTTTGTACATAAAAGGTATCCGAGGAATGAATTTTGTTCTATTATCCTTATATATATATATATTATATATTTTTTTACTGTTGCTGCCTCTAAATTAAAAGAGACGACAGGTTTTTTTCTACTTGTTATTTTTATAGCTGCTATTGCAAATTAACGAATCAACGTTTATTTAACGCGGGCTAAATTGTTGTTATTTTAATGGACTATAATTTATTCACGCAAATGTGCCCGTTCATACAGCTAGAGGCAAATTTTTCGATTCTGCTATTTTTAATGAAATATTATTTGCCTTAAAATATTATATATTATAAGCATTGATGAATTTAATCACAACTAATTAATATTATAATTTGATTTTTTTTTCAGACAAACGAAATTCACTTCTAAAATCATATTTAATATTTTTTTTATTATTATTATTTATATAAAATATAATGATTTTAATTTAGTAAATATTTCTCAAAATTTGCCTATAATTATGTTGTTTTTATTTATGAAATCGAGAATGGATAAAAAGAGCCACGTCTCGGTTGTGTTGTTAAAACGTCGTTATTATAAAATTTACGAATGCGCCTCGAAAATGGCGCATTTTTGCCAGTTCAATTAATTATGTTACCGTTCCGAGTTCGAAGCCCGCATTGCACCTGTAAAATTTGCAAACATTGTCGATTTTCAAAAAAAAAGAAAAAAAACTAAATTTCGCTATTCTTTCAAACAAATCTTTCTTGATATTGCAGAGCGCATACATGCAGTATACTAATATATTATATAATATATTTAATACAATTTGATAATTTTAGAAATATAAAATTTGAATGTTTGTTGGAAAATGGTAACGTGGACTTTTTTAATACAAACAATAGTTAAAAATTAAATTAGTCATAATAAATGATGATTAATGATCAAAATATATGTATAATTGTTGAAAAAAAATTGTTATTATAATATTATAGTTAAACCGATGTGATTGAAAATTAGTATCTATACAATTTTAAACTGACAAGTATAATATAATATTTGATTAAATTTTATATATTGCGTTTATATCATTTTTTTTTCTCGCGGAAAAACGCGTACGTTTTCAATTTAAATCTAAGTAAGGAAATAAATTGGCGAAAAAACATTTGCAACGGAGAAAATGAAAGACGACCGGAAGATAAAGGAATGTTTCGCCTTAAATATTTAATAGAGCGTTGTTTTTCCTTTTTCACTCGAATCCGTCTCAGAACGGAAAATGGCGGGGTGAGGGCAGAGGGGGGGATGTAGGGGCACAGGAAGGATGTAATACGGTTCGTTTTAAATTTGTACCATTAATTTCGAGTGCGGGCCCCGCTTTTTTTTAATCGATATAAATTCGGATTTACAAATTGTAAAGCGCGCGGGAAACCTGGAGGCGGCGGGAGGGGGGGAGCGGGCGAGCAATATAAATAATTTAAAATAACTGCGAAGCGTTCCTTTTGTAAGGCACCGCTTCGGAATAATTCATTCTTCCTGTTTTCTTTAATTAACCTTTGTCGTAGCGAGGTCCAAAAGTGTACGAAGCCTTCGCACCCCTCCCGCCTCCCCCCCGTACGCCTCATTCTCCCCTTTTATATTTTGCCTTATATATTATAAGATGGGTGGTGGTTCGTAATTTATTAACGGTGTTATAAGGTATGCCCTAAATTTCTTACAAACAATTATCGATAATGATCAATTAAATAGCATAAAATAAATTTGTGGCCAGTGAAAATTTATAGTCCTCTTCGCTCTTTATTGCTAAGGATGATGGATTACCGCAATTCTTAATACATTTCATTATTGATTTATATAAATGTGAACGATTAAAATCTTAATAATTTAAATACGAACGAAATTAATAATAAATTCGATAATTTTTAATAATATGACTTGAAAAATTTATATTATATAATTTATTTTATATAGAATATTAAATAAATTGATACATATTTTAATTTTTAAAATATTTATTAAAAATAATGTAAGAGAAACAAAAATTTAGATATTCTTAAAAATAATTAAAATAATCAGAACGACATATCATATTGATGTTTAATTTTTAAACATTGAGGTTTAAAAATTAAGACAAATTTAAATGCAGAACGAATAGATTTGTATGCGGAACCCCATAAACTAAGTCACTGAATATATCTATGTATGTTTATATGTGTGTATGTGTGTGTGTGTGTGTGTGAGTAAAATAAATCGAACGATTTTTCCGCGATTAAACTCAGTATTCTGAAAAGAGGTTCTACAAACTGAGCGAAATTTTCCGAACGTGCTGCGCTTTTCCCAATATATTTCCGTTTATTAAATCATCTGAACTTCCCACGTGAAAATCAAACGCAAGAGACGTAGTTACGTTTCCGGTTTATCTCGTGCATTGCGCCGTATAAGTAAGCAAAATCGTGTAAAACGAGGGGAAGTCGACTCGTTTCCCTTGCATTACGATTAATTCTCCATTTTTCCCCCCCCCCTCTCTCTCTCTCTCTTCTCTCGATTATATATTTTTTTTCAATTTTATTCGAAAAACACAGTCATAAAGTGGCGGGGAAAAATTTCGACGAAAAACTAAATTACGATTTTTTTTCCGAGGCCACCAATCAATGGTTCGGCCTCAAAATTGCCTTTTAGTACAGCCGCTTCCTTCGAATTACGCGAATCGAGCGGAAAATTTTCGCATAATTCGAAATCATTTCACTTTAATACGAAACGGGGTAGTCCATCGCGTATATTTTTTCTACAATCAATATTATAGTAAATTTAATATTATTTTATTAAATTTATATTAAAAATCATGTGATGATTTAGTAACATAATTTTCTAATGACTTCAAAAATTTAACCATTTTTTTTTATATTTATATAATATGATATATATTTTTTTTACATGAAACATATTTTAAATTAAGTTAATTATAGCAATATAAATATTTTTTATGATTTTTAATTTTAATATAAAAAAAAAATCATTTTGACTTATTTTTATACAAACCCGCATTGCCGTTGTAATGCAATATTTATTTAGATAAAGCATTACACAGGTCACAAACATACTATTTTACATCGAATTCATAAAACAACAACAGAACACGTACATCGACCAAAAAGGAACGAGAAAATGGGAAAACAATTTGAGAATCGCCGATTTCGACGATGAAATTCTGCAATACTCAAACGTGTTTCGTTTACGAGAATTTCAATTAAATAAACAAATTAATGAGTTCTAATTATATACAACGCTTAAAAGTTTTCAATTCGAAATGCAGTACCTTTTTCAATTGGAAGGTTTAAAATGACTACTTAACCCTCTCAATTATGTATTTACTTTTATACAAAATTAAAGAAATAATATATATTATTTTAGAAATAAAAACGTAAAAATATAGACTTTGGGACTGTATAAAAATCGCTAATCCCAAAAAGGTCAAATCTGGGATAAATACGATATTTAGTTTTATTGTTTTTATACGATATATAGAAAGTAATATATATATATATATATATATATATATATATATATATATATATATATATATATATTTAAAAAGGAGTAATATAGTTCATCGGACCCTTGAACGGCTCACTTTATGCGTTAATCTTTACTCAGGGGGGCGGTAACAATATAAACTCGATATTTCGGGTTCAAATTTTCGTGGGGAGAGGGGGGGGGGGTTAACACTATCAACATTTTTGCGATTTTATGAACGTTTAACTATATATCCGGTAGAATATTGTTTCGGCAAGATAAAATTATCTTCATATTCCAGTTTTACCATTTAGAAATAATTTGAAGACTGTAACGTAATCTCCGTCATAAAATGAATTTCATGGATTTGTGACGACACATTTATCACGCTATATAAAAAAAAACATAATATTGTTCTATTTTTTCATATATATATAAATAATGAAATGTTTATTATAAATATATCGTTATATACTATATTTTAGATAATTAATTATTTTTTATAACTTAACCTTGTTTTAAATTATTACATATATGATTTCATTCAGATTTTTAAATTATTTTTTTTAAATAAAAATTAATAATAAAGTAAAAATGTATGAAATTATAAATTGCTTTGGTTAGATGTTTAGTTTGATTTGAAATTAATCACTTAAATATTACAGTGTAAAATGATATTACGAATTCAAAATATGTATAAATTTGCAATGTAATATGAATGTTTTAAATACATATTCATAATCGAATTCCGGGAACGAGCTTTTAAAAAGAATTGAATTATTTAATACTTGCCGATATTAAATATTTACGATATTTTACTCCTCCTTAAAATATTAATATATATATATATATATATATATATATATATATATATATTTCGAATTGCCTAGTTACCGCACTGCGTATTAGAAACGGAAACTGTACTATGTCGCCATTTTGAAAGCGATGCACGAAAAAAGACGGACGCCGGCAAACGAAACGGCCATTTATATTAAAACCGTAACCGTTCCACCATATTAAATTTACATATTAATCTTCGGCAATATTAAAACGCGACCCGTTCGAAGCGCGACGGTTTTCCGCGTGAAACGGTGACGCTTTTCCCGATATACACGCTGCCGGTTTTCATCGGTCGTGTTTAACTTTTCTGGACGATGACGATAAGGACGAAAGTGAAAGCGGGCCCAACGAACCAAAACTGGATAACGAAACGGACAACAGGGTTGTCAGCCTGTTTATATGCAATATTATATATACGATGTCAGCCTGTTTATATGCAATATTACATAATATTATTTTCCTTTTATTTCATTTTTATTTTTTTTTTATCTAATGAAAAAATTTAAATTGTATATATTTATGACGATTATAAATATATAATTTAATATGATTTTAAAAGTGTGTATTTTTTTTTTTGATATTTTTCTTTTGCTTTACAATTTGTAAATCTCTTCAAACTTCTGTTTTTTATATGTACATATTTATAAGAATATATCTTTATTATATAATAATAATAAAAAAGTTTTAATATAGTTAAACAAATTAAATTTAAGTATCATGCAAATTAAATTATCCCCGAGAATATAAAATCAGCTATGACATGAACGGTTCTGTCGCGTTCCGCTTTCTAATCGAATTTCGGATACAAATTGGATCGCCCTATTTTCGCAGGGCGGACGAAGGGCGGTTGAAATTATACGTCTTGTTGCGCGTCGAGGGATAACGCGATGCCTCGGACAATGATCGCGTTTCATCGTTTCTCTTTTTCTTTTTTATTTATTTTATTTTGAAAGCCCGAGTTCGAGTCCCGGTGCGCGAAAGGGTTAAACGCGACGCAAATGACGAGTTGTGTGACGTATAAAATTGAATGCTATGACCGTGAACGATCTCAATTTAATTATGAATCGTGAAATGATGCATTAATGATATATAAAGACGGGTTTAGATTAGATTTTGTATTTAATATTAATAATATAATTCGACATATATATTACTTACCATATATCATCATTGCTATAAATGATCAAAAATATTTTAATCATTGATAAATATTCTATATTATTTTGTCATTTTAAACACAACTATTTATATAATGAATATAGTTATACAATGAAATCTTAAGCATTCATCTATATAATCACATTTCAAACACTTCTATTTCCGACATAGTAGTCGTTTTAAGTGTCTCATTTTTGGTTCAATTTTATTTTTAATGATTTCTTTTAAATTAATCCACATTTGACCTATCTATTTCAAACATTATATTGCATATTTTTTTTTTATATAATATTTTTATCACGTAACCTTCATAATTCATCGTTAATTGTTATAACAATAATATGCCATCTTCACTATTTTCATAAATATAACGAGTTCTACAATAATAATATTATTTCTAAGTGATAAATCTTCGAGAAAAACTCGTACTTTTAATCAATATAACGTTAAATTAATATTGTTTTAAGTTCACATATCGTAAAATATATCTCCATTATTTTTCTCATATAAAATTTAATACATAAATATAGTAAATGTAGTCAATTTTTAAATATAAAATAATCTTTTATTTTTAAATATTCATTTATTTCTTATAATATTTTTTATTTCATAAAAAATAACCAATATTGACCGTGTATATATATATATATATATATATATATATATATATATATATATATATATATATATATATATTACACAATTTCGAAGGTTACTAAGCTAAAACTACTGATTCAGAATATACGCTATTCGTGCTAATAATATTCATGAATTTAAAGCAAAGTTTGAGAAATTTACACGAAAATCTCATATGTGTTCCATTTTCTTGTGTGCGAGTTTCTCTGAGAGGGCGTCATTAAAACACATCCGGTATGTCAACAATTAAAAGTGATCTTTTCACCCCACAGCGGGAGGTCATGATTTTCATAATCCATTTTATTTTTCTACATGTGTACATACACACACACACACACACATATATTATATATACACACTATACTTTTAATCTTCAGGGTGCGTTATTATGTGGCACTCGTTGAAACATTTCGACAATTCACCGGAGAGCACTGTTGGCGTGCTAAACATGTTGAAAATTAATGAGATGTTCTTTTTATTTTTTTTTTTATTTTTTTCTGTTTTGTTTTGTGGAACATTTCGTTTTGAATTTTCATATACGCACGCGAGTGTGTGTACGTTTTATAAATTTGTCGCTTTAAAATCCGACGGTTATTATCATTATTATTATTATTATTATTATTTGTTTTCAAAAGCACTTCATTAAGTTGAAGACATGCTGCATGCTTTCCATTGTTGTACTGTTTCAAATAAACACTAAATTAAACATAGAAAGGATTGTGAGTCTATGTTAAAAATGGTTAAATATGTAATGTGTGATGAAATCATATATTTCTAAAAGATCTAAAAATCAAAATGATACGTGGCGGTTACTTGTTCTGTTATGACCAAAACGATCATATCGGAAGATATAAAACATTATCTTCCACTACACATCTATATGATAAATAAATAATAGTTATTTAAGAATAATAAAAACGATATTATAATTTTGTTTCTATAGTAACAAATAACTTTTGAAAATTGTATAAAATTGTGTTTATGTGATTATATTTTCACTATGGTGAAATAATAAGACTCGTGACATTTGATTCTGTGTTCATATATTAACAGTCAAAATATAAAATTGTGTCTAACCACTTTACAAACCATAAACGAAATGTAATCGCTTTGTTTTATGTTGCTCGAAAGCATTATTCATATACGATTCCCCTCGTTTTATCTTCCAATCACGCGAATTCCCCCGGGTTCAATTCCATTGCTAACGTCTATAAAATTTCGTGTATAGTCTATATAAATATTCGTATAAAAATAAAATGTTAAGTACTATCGTACAAATGTTTAACGACTATTAAATTTTTATTATAATGACGTATATTGTAATTATGCATCGAATTTTTCTGATGAAAAAGTATGAAATTCAATTAAATCTCATTTTTTGTTAAAATGTTAAGCAATTTTAGTACATTTTAATGTGACAAAAATTGTTTCACTGTCTTTATTTAAATCTATTCTCTCTTTTTTTTATATTATGATTTTTTATATGAAATCAAATATTTAAATGTCTTTGATCGTATTTCAGAATAATACGATTAAATGGTTATTAAATATATATATATATATATATATATATATATATATATATATATATATATATATATATATGTGTGTGTATGTATATATTTATTATGATAAATATGTTTAGAAATATACAAATTTTACATAAAATTGAATTGAGAATAAATAAATAAATTATATTTTTATTCCTTCGAGAAATGTGTCCTGAATAAACGGTTGTCGATACTGGGATACGTAAAAGTTGCAAGTGTGTTTAAGGAGACCAGCATTTCCCACGGGTTCGTGGCAATTCAATTTTTATTCCACCAGTCGCAGTATCGAAGTTTCGACGATCCAACTCTGGATAACTTCACTCAAATTGAGTTATCAGTTTACGTAATTAATTGCTCATCCAACAGTTGGATAAACTTGGCTAGGTATCAGGTGTTTTGAGAGGATTTAGTGAAAAACCTTACAAAAAAAAAAATATACGAACTGCCCGTATCACGTTTTTAATTCGTGACGTGTTTAAATAATTTAAATAAATATTTATATACTATTTTTGCTTCTCTATTTCAGCAAAAATATCTTTGGTAAAAATTGTTGTTCGAAATTGTTGACAATAGCAGTACAATTTTTTTTATATAACACTAAAATAATGATTTTATTATAGAAAATAATCTAATCATTATTGTTTATATATAATAAAATATTTAATCATTTATCAATTAAGATAATTGAATTAATAATAAATGTTAAAAATAAAACACTCAACTATATAAAATAATTTTATTAATATTAATACAAAATAAATATTCGATCACAAAATTCATTGTAGTTTAATTTCGATTTAGACCAGAAAATATATATAAATCGAAAATAGCAAATAATTAATTTTTCAACCCTTTTTATTAAATTAACTACTTAAAGAATATAAATAAATTTTATTATAATTAAGTAGGACCAATATATTATTTATTTCAGCAAATTTATCATAGCTACCTAAAATAAAAATACAACAAATATTATCTGAAATCAATAAAATTTAAAAATATATTTTAAAACAATCTGAAATTTAACTTGAGATTTCAAATGGTCTTTTAAAGACATAGGGTTTTTTATTTTATATTTCAAATGCACATATTATTTATAAATAAAAACAGGTGAAAACAAAACAAAAATAATAATACAAAAAATAAAAAGGGAGTAAAATAATATAATATTTTAGAGTTAAATACCAATCTAAATAAGAAAGAAAACGATATCCACCAGCTCAAAAAACCATCCAACGAGTATAGAACGTTCATGTATCACACAAAGTACAAGTTGAAACCTGCGAGCAGTGCTCGTCTTAAAGCATTAAGTGGTTAATTATATCACCTTTCAATTGTATGAAATATACGTTTAATGAAATGTTTTTAAAGTCGACTATATGACAAAAGTTTATATTCATCTTAGATTTTTTTTTTTGTTTTAACAAATAACATTATTTGACTGAGCACCAAAGTATATCACTGGATTTTTTGTTCATGCATTTATATACATTAAAAACTAATACATAATTCTATATTTAAGAACGAATAAAATTAATTGATTAGAAAAACACGCAATTATAAACACTTGAAAATCAATTAAAAATACAATAACAACTTCGACAACTTATACACATATTAATCTATTTATAAAGCAAATGATAACTTTAAAGGTTAAATAACAATACACAAATATTTAAAAAAATGTTTTGCACTAAATCAGTCTTATTTTTTGTGTCAGACTTACATTTGTCAATATTTTTTTTTTGAAATCAATATAAAAATACATACAAACAATATTGATTAACGACAAGTCACGAGAGTTTATATAATAATTAATAAAACATTTAAAATATCTACGAAGAATCACAAAATTAATTTATTACATTTGAAAACTTCTTAAGAACATGGTAAGATGAAGTGTTTGCAGTTGAATTTGGACTTCCCCATTGTAATACAGTTCCATCAGAAGCTGCAGCATATATTTGTTGTCCATTACTACTATAACTCAAACTGAAAATATAATAATAAAAAAATAGAAATATTAATTAGAAAATCAATAGTAAATTAGGAAATTATTAGTAAAATTAATGAAATATTTAGGTAACTGATTAAAAATAAAATATATAACTACCTTATAATCGGAAACGTAAAATCAACCAGCGCTAAAGTAATCATTGGTTTTAAATCCCATGATGAAAATAATTTAATTGAACCAGATTCCAATCCAACTGCTATCGCATTGACGCTTCTGCCTTCCACGGCATTAGAATAGCAAATACAATTGATCTTTTCAAGCAGTTTAATTTCTCCTACGAAGACTCCATTAATGGTGTGAACACGAATTTTTGATTGATATTTTGACTTTTTATTGATGATAACCATATCAACCGATGTGGAAGTTGTTGCAACATTAATTCCAGGTTCGCTTGACATTGAAGATTGTGAATTCTTTTTTAACGGTTTGACGCTCATATCATATTCTTTTAAATATACACTAGCAATATCACAAAGAGTACTGCTTATGCAAATCTTCGAAATTGTATTTAATTTATTTCCAATAGAACGTACATGTGTAAAACTAAAATAAAAAAAACATATAAAATTTTATATTATAATAACATAAAAATAGAGAAAAAAGACCAACTTGTGTATATCCCATATATTTATTACTCCATCTGAACTAGCAGAAGCAGCTACACTAAAAGGTATACAAACTGATATATCTACGATTGATGCACTATGGCCATAAAGATTTATGGGTTTTCTCGAAAAAGTTAAAGTATTTGATGGTGAATCGGTAGATGATGATACTATGAGTACTATTATACGCCCAGATTTTAAACCCAACCATAGAGTGCTAAAAGTTGTTCCAAATCCATGGGAAACCACGCACAACTAAATTAAATAAGACATATGACATGAGACGAAGATTTGAAATTTATAGAATCTTAAAAAAAAATATAATTTTATAATTAAACTAAAAATATTTAAAGTATTACATACATCTGTATATGTATTTTTTCTAAATAATAAATAAATATTTAATTACATCTTTATTAAAAAAAACATTATAATTAAAATACTTACTGGATCAATATTGTGAATTTTTATCAAAGGTACAGGAGCGAATTCACGTTTTTGCTTTAACCTCATAATACCATCAGCATGGCCCCATGTAATTAAGCCTACCATTTGAACAGTTGGAATTCCGATGACGCTCTCTGTAAAAAGTGGTTGTATGCAAAAGCAAATAATTATTAAGAAATTCATTACTCTTACCTCTATTTCGATTATAAAGAAGCATCAACATGGAATATTCAGGAACACCTATCACATCACCATTTAGTAAAGATAAAAATCGCACTACAGGAATCGAATGATTTTGTTTAGATATATTAATAGGCATCGGTTGTTCAGGAGAACCACAATAATCTCCCCATCGAAGACCTACCACAGTTGACAAAACAGGCATCTAAAATGGTAAGTCACATTATATATAATATTATTGAAAATTTAGTCACAATATATAATATAATATTATATAATGTATAATTTAATATTATATTTTATGTTACAGTTTGCGATGGAATATGATGAAGATCTGTTGTACAACGAGGATGCGGTTGTTTTAATAATTGCCTTGGAGTTTGACCGTATGTACGAACCATCGTTTCCCATGCCTTTTTTATTAAATCATCAGTTATAATGGAAGAATCAAAGCCATAATATGTCTAAAATAATTTTAAATAGTTAAAAAAATACACAAAAATAAAATGAAAATTTTAAAATATAATAATATAATAGAAAATAATAGAAAAACGTACAGCAGGATGAAACACATTTATAGCATCCACAGCTGCTTGACCAGTTTGCTTATAGCCGAAAACTAAATCAATCCAGTTAGGAAGATGTTCTCTAACAAATTCGCTTTCTAAAATCTGCCTATGAATCAACATAAAAAGTCTGGAATTTGGAGCCCACGGTGGTAATTCAACATCGTTCACTCTAGTTCCACATTGACGAATTCCAAAATTTAAACCTGTTTAATATATTAAAAAAAAATTAAAATATAAGTTTTAAACAATAGTTAGAAAATTTATAAATCGAGGCAATATAAACAATAAAGAATGTAAATTAATAAAATTAGAAAATAGAGGAAATCTGACAAATAACAATTTTCTTTTATGAAAAATATAATTATTAAACTATCAATAATATAAAAGTAAAAAAACAGAAACCTTCATCATTACAAAGAATATGAGGCATATAGAAAAATTCAGGTATCAATTCTTTAACATCAGTATTAGAGTCACGACTTGTCAAACGCCACGTAGTTTGAAGTGAGTGGAATGTTCTGTCAGGAATATCAAAATTATTATCTGAAATTAAAGATATATTAAAATTAATTTTATTTTCAAAATAATATATAATTATATAATCAAAAAATACTAAGAAACCTTGATAATGTAAAAATAATTTCGTAAAAGGTGGCAAACGAACCAAGAAATGTAACACAGTTCCAGAATTTGAATAGTGAGAACCATAATGATAAGGTTCTTTATTAATGCCGATAACTTTCACATTTTCTCTTTTTAATGTCTGAAAATGCTATAATTACGTAAGTATTGTATTGTAATTAATAAATATTTAATAATGATGACTTTAATTTACTTCATAATGTGCGATATAATGAGTCTCATTTTCTTTTAGCTGTATGGCCATTGGTTTATGTAAATTTCTAAAACTGTCTAAATTAGTTAAATCTAATTTTTGCGAAGTATAATCGGCTAAGACGAAAGGAAAAACTGGATATTGCATTAGATCATTATACGTTCTGCCGGCTAAACCGTTTAATTCCATTAAATAGGCCCAATTAGATAAAATTCCATCTCTCCAAAGGGCCATGCTTTCAGTTAACGAATCCACTTCTAATCTATAATTTTGCAATAAAAAAAGTATATTATATACTAAAAACAAGCAATAATATCTAAAAAGTAATTCTACTGATAAAAAAATCTGCGATTATAAAACTTTCATTTTAACATATAATAATAACATTATGTAAATCAAATTTTCTTTCTGAAAATTTAATAAAACTATATCTTTTAAAATAAATATTAAAAGTTATAAATATTTTTCTAATTAAGCGTTGAATAATTTAACGAATCCTTA
The DNA here is from genome assembly GCA_024500535.1 of Leptonema lineaticorne. Lineage (NCBI taxonomy): Eukaryota > Metazoa > Arthropoda > Insecta > Trichoptera > Hydropsychidae > Leptonema > Leptonema lineaticorne. Next base: position 7,422,567 of record JANIJI010000009.1, read on the forward strand.
CTTGTTTGGTAAATGATAGTTATTAAGTAATGTCAGAAATGTTTTCATTTCATTGGAATTTTTAAATGCTAGTAAATGAGCATGTCCAGCTGATAGGAAAATTTCTACGGCAGTTTCCTGAAGTTCCCAACGTCTAGTGACTATTTTTATTATATCATCTAGAGGCCAGTAAGCACCTGCAATTGGTTGATGAACATCTCTAATATCAGGAAGAAAGTGAATACATCTGTAAATACAATAAATGATTTTCACTAATATGCTTTTTGAATAAAGTAAATTTTAGAGTACATTTATTTATATTGTTAAATAAAAACCTATCACTAAGTAATAATTCTCCTTTTTGTTCTTGTTTTACTGTAACATAAATAACTTTAGACATGAAACATATATTCTCGTTAAAATGTAATCTCTCTAATAAACAATCTTGCACATTGTTTTGCAAAGAATGGAATAAATATGATAATGGTGGTAAATAAACAGGGTTATCTGAAACAAGTATATTTTAAGCAAAAAACAAAAAATAAATAAAATATTTATATTTTGTTGGAAAAATACCTTTTTTATTTCTTGAGTTCTCATTAAAAAATCTCTGTTCAATATCGAGATAACATCGCCGAAGTCGAAGGCGTACTCTATCAGGTCCTTCAGTTGGATTTAATTCCCAAGAATTTGGACAAAAGTTTTCTGAATACCATATACCTTTTTCATGACAATATTTTTCTATAATAGATCTCCATTTTTGGCTAACAATAACCGCTTCATTTTGTTGTCCCCTTATGAACTCCAAAAATGCTTTTCTTTCTCTATTTTGAATATCAACTATAGTACGGGTTATAGACATAGCTGCTTCAACTAATGTATTTACTAAGGGTTCCTTATGAAATACACTCCTACGAAATAAAATTTTGATATTTAAAATATCAAATAAAGAATAATATGATTTTAAATCGTCTTACTTCTCAATAGATGCATAATTTCTTGAATTAACATATTTTTTTCTTAGATCATGCATAGGAGTTGTGGCTTCGAAGACTAAGCTATCAGAATATATTAAATCGCCAGCAAAATGAAGTTCTGCAAGCCACGAAGAAAGGTATGTTCGCAAAGAAAAATTGAAGGGGGTTTCCGCTTCATTTTCGTGTAAAGCCACTTTTAAAAACATGGCAAGCTGAAATTATATATATATATATATATATATATATATATATATATATATATATATATATATATATATATATAAATGGAAATAACAATTTTATAATGTATTGATTTTTTTATTATACCTTCATTTGTTCTAAAGGATCACTCGGAGTCAAAGTTCTACGCACTGAAGCATGTGACTCATATATGTATTGATAAATAGAAATTTGAAAACTTTTAGGAAATGTAAAAGGTCCAATGATATAATTAAACAAATCAATAAAAGTGCTTTCAAAATTATTAGCACCAATATTTCCCCAACATTTAATTCGAGACCTTAGATTTGTAGCAATGACATCTAAAAAATAACAGTATTATATACAAATGTTTTGACATAATTTTTGACAAAAATTTGTTGCATTTCCGACCACTGACCACTTTGTAATATATATATATATATATATATATATATATATATATATATATATATATATATATATATATATTTATATATATATATATATATATATATATATATATATATATATATATATATATATATATCAATACGATTTTGAAATAACGCGGTTCACCAATAAGAATAAATATATTTTTTATATGAATTTTTTGTTCTAGCACGAAATCCTAAAATTTTTATTACACACTTTTATATGTTTATGCATTAGATGCGTTAGTGACTTTGCCTGACTCATAATTTCGCGATAAAGAAAATTATTCATTTAAATCAAAGTCAACTAACATATTTACTGATGATAGTCTTTTTTATATAATGAATAGTTGCAAAATTGATTTTTATTTCTAATTTCAATTGGAATCTTTATATGTTTTATACAAAATTGAATTTTCACTGTACGCTAATTTTATTTTTTTTATATAATAAAAATATTTATTTTTAAATTATAAATACTTATATAATATGGATTTCATTATTACATTTTTGCACATTTTTTTGGAAAAATGTATGGAGTTTTTTCATCTTACACGATTTTTTAAAGTTGTGGAATATATTTACTATATATCGTATACTTATTTGCAAGGTTTTTTTTACAAATTTGCTAAGAAAATGTATCTAATGTGTAAAAAAGAGTTGAGAAGTTGGAATATATGTTAAATATATATATATATATATATATATATATATATATATATATATATATATATATATATATATATATATATATATATATATATTATATATATATATATATTATATATATATATATATATTACTATTAAAAACTTACTATTTAAAAGAAGATTGAATACTTTTTTAGTGAGATCAACTTCAGCTGGAGAAGGATTCAATTGAAATTCTGAAAATTTATAAATATTTTATATATAAAAAGAAAAAAATGAAAAATAAGATAAATAAAAGATAAAAGAACTACTTCTTGAAATAATAAAAGAACAGATTTTCATTACGGTCATATATTGTCTTCCCAAAAAATCTGAACGGTAATTGAGTTTGGACTCACGAAGAGAAGATCTTCTTACCAATGAGCTCAATAAATTTGAATTTTCACTGTCGTTAACCTCTATTGTAAAATAATAATATTATAATAATGTAAATTAATCTTATATAATAATATAATTAAATAAAAACAATATGATAATAATAAAACCTAACAAACTTGATGATTTAATTTCAGTACCCGCTGCTAATTTTTCTTCTAAAAATTCCAATTCTATATTAAAAAGCATGCTTAACGTATGTCTTATTATTTGAGAAATCTTCACATTAGTAACATTTTGAAGTGGAAAATACTTATGGAATGTAAAATAAAGCAACTGATTATATAAATCAGTTAAAATCTAAAACAAAAATAATATATATTAATATTTCATTTTAAATATATAGTTGATTCATATAAAATAAATAAAAATATTACCTGATGATTAGGGTTCTCGTCTAAAATTTTTATCATTATTGTTTTTAAAATACTATGACAATTATCATAAATTATGTCATAGCCAACAAACAATTTTCTATCTAAATATCCTAAAGATTTTAAACATCTTATAATGATTTCGCAAATGCTAAAATCATGAAGTTGTTTTAAGCTGGCCTGAAATTTTTTTTCGACATTTATTCATATATTTGTAATTAAATACATTTTTTTTTATCTACAAATAAGAGTTATAAATTCGAGTCACTAGTTGGTGACCATACTCTCGATTACAAAATGTTAATTCTCTTAATCTATTATATTTAATCTCGTTAGCTTATGATTATAAAAATATATTTATAAGAAAATTTATTAGAGAAAAATACTTATATGTAAAATGTAAGCTAGCTTGAAATAAAAATTGATTGTAAAATAAGATATTACAAACGTCTAACAATAATTAAATAAAATTGGTCATCTTTAAAAGGTTGACTTATGTTTCATATGTCAGAATATTCGAAACATATAATATCTAATTTCAACAAATTTTAAATTATGTTTAAATTTATTTACTAAATACAAAATAAAATCATAATACCTGATTAATAATGTGTTTGTATACAGTAGACAACTTTTCAAACAGTGAATGATCGTGGAAAGTGCATGGTAATAACGCTAATGCTGGTAAACTTCTATTTAGTTGGATTTCAGACACATCTACCCAAAATTCAGGCTATATATAAAAACAAAATGGAGTAAATCATATTTCTACATCACTAATTAAAACATAAAATATGAAATACCTTTATAGCATCATTTAACCCTACATCAAATGTAAAGATCAAAGATAAACTAGCTGACACCAAATTTTCATACGCAGAATATAAAGCTATTTGATTTGCTAAATGAACGAAATAATTTGAATCCATAAGAACTTTAATTTCATCGGCTGAATATCTTTGCAAAAGAATTGTGATAATTTTTAGTATTCCAGTTCTAACTGAAGACTCACTATGATTGCTCAAAACCAGTAACATATTTTCATGAATCAGAGCCTTTAGTATCTAGTATAACATATAATTTACATATAGTATTAATATAATTAAAATAAACAATATTTGAATTAACTTACAGGTTTAAGTAAGGTATCAGATAAAATTGCGAAAGTATCTCTGAGAAGGAGCAGTAAACCTTCGCATATAACCCAACCAGATTTTGAAGCAGTTTCTAAGTTAAATAATACCATTGGACTGTAAAGCTATATTAAATAATATATTAATGGTAATAAAATTATGATTTTTATAAAAAAAAACAAATTTATTTAGTTACTCTTATATTTTTAGAAGAGTTATTAATGGTATCAATCACAATATAATCCTCCAATAATCTCTCAGAGATAGAGTTATCTCTTGGTGTGGTATTTGATGTGCTTGGAATTGGTTCAGTAACTGTAATACAAAAAAAATTTTTTTTTGTAAAATATGACTTTTTTCATTAAAAGTAGTATTATTACTAAAGACTATTGTAATATTCAATATATAATATAATATTATTGTACTAATTGCATTATTTATCTTAATATAATATTATTATATTTCATATTTAATTTTCTAATTTCATGTAAAAGAAGAATTTAATTATAATTAAAATCAGATGTTCTCTATTTAATTATAACTAACTTTACTATTTAACTATATTAAAAAGTAATACTTGATATTTTCATAAATCTTATATATAAAATTTAAGTCTAAAAAGAAATAATACTTATAAACAATTTTACTTAGAATAGATTCTGTTTCTTCAGCTTCAACTACTTCTGGAATCAACATATCTTCATCACCAATAGTAGGTGATATTACATCTTCTAGAGCAACATCGAATCGAGATTGCCGTTCCAGATCTTGTGAAAATGACGCATCAACAGCATTCACTTTTCTTTTTTTTGTTTGTTTAGATATTTTACTCATAAATGGAAATTTTACTTTTTTATCCTCCTCATCTTCATTTATATCATCATGTTTTTTTGTTGTAATAATGAAATAAAAGTTTTGTTTCGAATGAGTAACGAAAGTTAAATTTGCCTAAAATCAAAACATAAAATTTAGATTATTAACATAAATTATCATTAATGTGAGAAATGTATTATTTGAAGATTATTTAAATTTTATGTTGATATTTAAATATATTTAAAAACAATTATTTAATTATATGAATTCAACTGCTGGTTTAGATTTTTTTAATTTATAATCAATATCTTACAAAAAGTTTACAAAAAACATATACTACCTGATGCATCAATATAAGAAAATCAATTATTTTAGAGATATCGTGAAGGGACGGTGGAGAGCTGATCAATAATCTAAGTAACTCTACCAAACTATAACTTGCTGTATCGCTTAATCGATCCATATTGGAATTAAGAAATCGATCCTCGAATAATATAAATAAATTTTAAAAAATAATAATTTAGAAACAAAAAAAAAGGAAAAAATTCAAAATATTTACTTTGCAAAATAACAATAGATTTTCAACCATATTCACTCTATTCATTTGATAAACATTGAATTGTCTATTAGGATGATCGATTCTAATCATTATTTCCATTGCTAAAAAAAATGTTTCTAATATTCTTTTTTCATCATCGATAACTACATCCTTTTGATCATTGTTATGGGCTATTTGTTTAGAATTTACATTTTGCTCTTCATGATCAAATGTGTTGTATTGACTCATTCGCCTCTCTATAATCTGAATAATCAAGTTTTAAAATCAAAATCAAAAATTAAATCATTAATAATACATAAGCAAGTAATCAATTATTGTACACATATATTTTTTAATTACATATTTAGAGTTCAAAAAATAACTCTTATTTAATATTAAAGCGTACGTTCTATAAAAATTATATCTAAAATACTATATAATTTTAAATATATACGAAGTGGATTTATTCAAATAAATAGCGACCAGTTATAAAAATTGAAGTAAAATTAAATTTACACGAAAAAAAAAACATATCATAATATATTACACTGCGGTATATGAATGATGTATATTTTAAGTTGTGATTATATTTATGTTGGAAAACAATTGCTAGTCGATCAATATAAATGCTGATGGAGGCGATGTTTTAGCTGGATACACGCACGCACACACATGCATGCATATATATATATATATATATATATATATATATATATATATATATATATATATATATATATATATCTGAGACTTACAGGTTTATAACGTTCCAATTCTCTCCAAGATTTCAATAAAGTGATCAAAATGTCAGGATGAACAATAACACAATTCGATTTAGTTATTAAATGAAATTTAGAATTAATATTTACTAAAACGGAACTATTACAAGCAGCATCCAACATTACCTAAAATATAAAATTAATTAATACTGTAAGTTTTTAGGCAATAAATATTTTATGATTTCAATTTATGCATATATTTAATATCCAATTTCATGACTTAAAAAGATCTGATAAAAATAATATTTTTAAAATATAAAATATTAATTTAAAAAATAACAAAAACAAATATTTGTTTATTTTTAGAAAATACAAATACAAAAAATAATGAATAAATAATTTAAATCTCCTTACAAATTGTTCATTATAAATTAAATAATTTCTTACCATAAGTAAATGGTGACTCATTATGCAATTTGATGATGAAAATATAGGACCTAACAGAGATAATATATTTTCTTGATAAAATATTGTTTGTAATCTACTATCTGAAAATGAAATTTTTAGCAATATATTTAATGCTGACGTCTGATCTTCTACTGTTCCTTTATATTCAACAATCTAAAAAAAGGAATATGTAATATGTGGAAATATATAACAATATGTTAAGCATATATTTTGAGACAAAATATTTTTATAATGTATTTTGATGTTTTTATTACCCTAGCAAATAAGAACAGCAACACTTGAGGACCACCTAATAAATAAACTGCTAACGGTAAGCCGCGATATTGGTTAACTAATGGTGTATCGACCCATGAACAAAGTAATGAACATGGAATTGAAGATGATGGACAATTTTTGGGACTGTTTATTATTTTTGCAGAAAAAGCTGAAATTTTATAGCAAAATGAATTTATGATAGAAATTTAAATGTAAAATGCTATTCTTTTTTTTAAACATATAAATAATATACATTTCGTATTGAGCGATGTTTGATGATATATTTCTATTACTAATGGATTACTCGCAGAATATTTCAGCAAAATGTTATCTTGAAATTTTTTAATATCATCTTGTCGTAGTTCTAATAGCTGAAAATTAAAGAAAATTAACAATTTTATTAATTTTAAACCTTAAGCACTAAATCTTACATACCTGATAATAATCTATGATGGAATATACTATTTCTTTAGTAAATAATGTACTAAAATCAAATATTCTCTCATCAATCTGTAATATAAAAAATTACAAATTATTTTATTTTATATTGTATATGAGGGATAACTTTGATGAAAATCATTAAATATCATACTTGAAAATCATTAAATATTATAGTATTTTTAAGCGTGCCAACCTGACAATGTAATAAAGAGTTATCGTTTGGTCCACGAGCCAAAAAATATAAAATGTTCAGCTGATTTAAAAATGAGGTGCGAAAAATTGTCAATTCTGATAAACACCAAGATCCTGCTAATTTAATGTCTTCATTATATTTTGAAGAAGCATGACCTAATAATAAATATAGTAATCGCGATTTTTTGTAAATATTACTAATAACTGGTATATAAATATGATGTTTTTCCTTTCCATCTATAAAGAGAGTAATCTACAAATACAAATTAAGTTATTGTAAAAATTATGGTTTATATATAATTTTAAGTTATCTATTTTATTACAGTAAAGCCAAGCTTTGAACTCTGGGTATTTTCCACAAAATTAAATGCAAAATTACACCATTTATGTAAAGGTAAACACTCTTTTATATCAGCTTTACCAAAAACAACATTACTTTCACAAGATGGTGAACATATTCTAACTTGCAAATCACCTAAATAGTAACATTAATTAAAAATATATATATACTTTTAAAAAAAATTGAAGTAATATCAAATTAAATACCATTATTTGCATTACACCAAAATTCAAGAATAAAATTATCTTGACCATAAGAAAATATATGAAGCATTTCAATATGATATTCAGGTTTTGTAGGTTTAGTAGGTTGTTCAAAAGTTTTTGATTTAAAAACTGAAAGTAAAATAAAACAATTTAAATATTAATAATTATAAAATATTAATTATGTAAAATCATTAAATTTACTTCTATTGCACTTGTATTTCCATTCAGGTATATTTTCATTTCCAGATTCTTCATCAGAACTACATCTGAAAAGATCTGATGATGTATTATTAATCTGACAATTTTGAATTCTAATCCACATTATTGCAGAAAATCCAGTCGTCCAAATATTCCAACCAATATTATTAATACTTCTTAAAAAACCCATATTGGACCAACATGACCGTATTCCTTAAAATATATTGTTTTATTTTCAATATATACATTTAAAAATATGACCACAAATATTGAAATACCTTTTTCAGTGTGTTGTAGTTCAAAAGATTTTATGAGATGTTCTGATTTAGAAATTTTTTTCTCCTTTAAAATTCCAAACTTTTTTGAAATTACCGATGTATCTTCTAAAAATATAATAATTAGTTAAAAAAAATGACTAAATAATTCAAATTAAAATTTAATTCATGATAGCATATCATTAATTAACCTAAAAAATTAAATACATAAATATATTTACCAGAAACGTTGTTCTTCTTAATTGGAAAACAAACTATAAAGTCAGGTACATTATAAACTACATCTTTCGTTAGTTTAAGAAGTGGATCCAAAATAATACTAATGGGAATATTAGAATGAGCAAATATACCCAAGTACAACTTTAATTCTGATGGAATAATACAATGATTGGCCATTGCATAAATCAGATTAAAAACACTACATTGAAGTGCTGAAAACAAAAATAAAATAAATAAACAATTTATGTGTATACATTTCAAATATAATATATTTTTAATTATAAAAACCTTTTAGTTTATCGCATTTAATTCTTAAAAACAAAGATATTGGATTAAGTAAAATGTAAGATATTAAGTCATTAACTAAAACGCAATTATTTTCTATGGAGAATATAGATGTTAAACGATTAACACAATTAGTAACAATAAAGCACAATTCAGATGTAGAATGAATTGATAAATCATCCTCTTTATTTATGGTATCATTTCCAATCATTTCATTTTTATTTTGTACTTCACCATGTTCATCAATTTCTTGCTCTGATTCAAAAGCTTTAACAATCCTAAAAATATTCTAACATAATAATTTAAAATAAAATTTTAAAACATACAAAAATTATATTTACCTATCAATTAAATGCAACAATATGTCTATGATAACTTTACACATTTCAGGATGGGCAAGATAATTTTTTTTAGAATCATTACTATCAAAGATATCTTGACTATTATGTAAAACACCTTCTAGAGTTTTGTAATACACATAAATAACTATTTAATTACATCCATGTAATAATACAAAAAAATCAATTTAAATTATATACCTTTTATTAATTTTATAGTGGCTTCTACAACATCTTTTTCGTTTACATTAATTAAATTTTCAGGTTTGTTTTCTATTTCTATATCCGCCTAGAAATATAAAATTCAATAAATTTGTGATTTTTATGACAAAATAAGACAACAGATTATATTAAAACCTCATATCCTTCATCAGCAGTTTCATATGTTTCACTATCTTCACTTATGTATGGACAGATATACTTATTTTCATCTTCTTCATCGCTAGATGGATAAATTTCACTCTCTTGTGTTGGTAACATAAATGGTGGTAACTATAAATTGTATAATTTAAATAAACTATAAAATAGTATGCTATATTTTTAATTCTAGTTGTTCTTAACTGACTGTATATATAAAATAAATCATAAATCATATACAGGTTAATACTATAAAAATTATAAAGCATAAACTACAATAAACATATCGCTTTTAATAGTATTTTAAAATATCATTTCATTTAGATTTATTTATTGCCATAAAATAATACTATTTCTAAAAGTTGTGTTTAATTACGTACTAAAAATATAATCGTAATTTAACTATAATTAACATATATTATATAATATATTAACTATAATTAACTATATTAATTATGTAACAAAACACCACTTACAGTTCAAAGTAAAAAATCATAAAAAATAAGTTTTTACTATCATCTGGAAGATTTTGCAAATTCAAACCAAACTGCATAAATAGAATTTTAGAAAATAATACTACTAAAAGTAGCTTTTATATTATGAAATTAAAAAAAAGGTTTACTTGCCTGGGTTTTAACAACGTATGGCAAAACTTGAACTTCATTAATATAAACAGATGAAACTCGAATTAACATATCCAAAAGTGATTTTAAAAGTGGTGTCTCCATGGTTCCTATATTTGACGATAAGGCTTCATTCATGTAATTTATGGTTAACTTTTTTGACTTGTTCATTGTGTCTTCTACAATATAAAATGAAGTGCAATGTCACTGATACTATTGTCGCAAAATTGATATACTTTCTAACCTCAAGATAAATTAACAGTTAATATAAATTGCGTCCAATAAACCCAGGAATCGAAGCGTTTCTAAAGTTAAATTAATTTCTATGGATTCTATAAGCAAATGAGCCGAATATCGCATTTCATTTACAAACTGGTTTATCGAGGTGAGGATATTAAATTTCTTATATAATATTACAGTTCATTTGCATAATAAAATACAAAGAATAACATTAATTTAAAATTTATTTAACAAAAACTTAAAGATGTAAATTATTAAAAAATAATACTTCTAAAATTATGGACAAAATTTTCATAATTTATCACATTTTTTGTTATTAAAATAACATGATATAAAGCAAACTCAAATAATGATATTGATTTCGTATATTCCATAAAAAATCAATGATATTCAAAATAAAAAACAATCATTTTACTTGAAATATTCAAATTATAACTAAGAAACTATTCAAATTATATAATTAAAATAAATAAACGTACCTGATACGCAAAATCCAATCGTGATAAGAGTTTCAACAATTTTTATAAGCAATTTGTTTACATCATGATAATCAGTTTTGCATATAGTGTAAAGACATAGTCGAAGTAATTTGTAAGAACTTTTGAAGATACTCTGATGTATTATATACTTTCTCAAAATAGGACAATATAAACATAAAGCCGAACATGTTTTCCAAAAATTTAAGCACATTTTCAGTGGTTCTAAATTATTGCCAATATCAAAAGGATCATCATTTTTAATTATAAAATAATCATGCAAAGAAATAAATTCGTTTTGCTGTTCTTGAGCTTGTGTTTGTTTATTGTTTTGGTAGAAAAGCCCCTCATCATAACGGACGCTTATCTCGCATAAATTTTCATAAAGATCACTTGGCATTATCATTTTAAACGACTTCATCATACGATCAGTAATGTTTGTCAAGCAATATATCAGTAGTCTTAAAGATGATAATTTATTAAAAGCATTTTCTAATGTACTTTCAACTACAGAATTTTCAGATATTTGAATTTCATTGAATATATTATAATGTGTTTTAAAAATATCAACATCTATGGCTACTTCTAAAATTGAACAACAACATTTAGAAAACTCTGGATAAGGCATCATTGTCAAAACACTTTCGAGTCCTCCTATTTCAACGAATTCATTTGTCATGGATACAGAACACAATAAATTAGAAAATAATTTCATACATGATAATGGTAAAAATAGTTGATTTCGGTCCATGTTTTCAAGATAACGAGTTTTAGCAATTTCAAATGTAGGTAATAAAACGGAAAATAACAAATCATGTTTAATAGTACTGTTACACATAGATGATATTCTTAATATATGAATTAAAGTAGAATGCATCAAATTAGAATTTTCATTAATCAGCATATCTCTATATTGTTCGAGTCGAGGCCAAAATTCATTAGTTTCTGTTTTATTAATTACTAGATTGAGTATTCTTTCACATGATAAACAACGTTCGGATTCCTTTTCATGATATAATTTTTCAGTACCCAATTTACTAAAAAATGTTAATTCCATGACGAGGAAACATAGTTTTGCTAAATTTGGATTTATCATAATAACTGACACACAATTATTCACTAAAATGTTAGCCGGAAAACAACAACAGTAACCACAACCTCTCATACACTTTAAAATTTTCTTTATCAAGCCACTTTTAACAATAAAAATTTCGTCTACTAAAAGCGAAGTAAAAATATTATAAAATAAAGCCACACAGCATGGTTGAACATCATCTTTTTTACAAAAATGATAATGATTTCCGAAAATATCTTTATGATGTGCTACCATTTTTAAAAGATCACGCCTGCAAGATTTATGTTTAATCTCTTTACATGTGTTGGAATGTACAAATTCAGTTCTAATTCTTTTAATTGTGCTTATGAATCTCATGATTATATGTAACAATTTCTTTATCATTATCACATTCTCATCTGAATCAGATAGTTTTATCATCAACTTCAAACTATCACAAATCATTAATGTTTTACCGTCGATACTTAACTGATACATAAAATCAAGAAACTTATTCATTTCCATTGGTAATTTTCGTTGTATTAATAATTTATATAAAATTATTAATATAACATAATTAATCCCAAAAATAAATTTTGATAAATTTCGGCAATCTCTTACGTTTTCACGATTTACAGTAGCCATATCTATATTATTTACACTTCTGATTATTTCTAACAATGAAGGAAAAATAACATTTACATTTTTCGTAGAAAATTCACTATTAACCAGCATTTTATCGACACAAGTAACTAACAATTCTATTAACATTAATTTTAAATGTAAAACTTGTGATGGAGTTATATTACTTTTTAGTATAGGAGCAATTCCTAACTGCAATGAATACAATTGTCTGGTTGCAAAATTTAAACTCTGAAAACTAATATGAAGATCTTGAGGACCGAGAGGTTGATTTTCGGCTTCACAAGATTGATGCAATAAATCTATGGAAAGTATATGCAATTCATATAAATTAATCTCTGAGCTCAAAATCAAACGATGACGGTTTGTTATAAAATCTTTGGATGTTAATTTTACATGTTTTTGACAATCTTGAAAAGAACTCTCTTTAATTTTATTGTCACTAGCTGTTTCAGAAGACGACTTTGGGTTATACATATTATAACAAATTGGTAGATTTTCTAATTCATTATCATGTAGTGAATCGGAAGATGCCACCTCTTGTTTCATCGTTTTTTGTTTATCTCGACATTTTTGTATATTTCTTCTCCTTTTTGGTGACTGAATTTTATTTCTTGAATAGTATTTTTTATGACAATCATTTACATTTTTTAGTGGAGATGCAAAAATTTTTTTTTCACGAATCCAAATTCTATAAAAACAAAATTAAATCAGATTACAAAATAATTGTAAAAGCTAATAATTCTAGACAAAGTATTTTATTATAGAAATAAATTTAAGAATTTAATTATATTCCAAATACAATTAGAAATTTTTAACATACTTGTTAGAAATTAAATTATATATTGGCTGTCTTCTAATAAAAATACGTAAATTTGGATTGTAAATTCCACAGTTACAATTCTCATCGCTTAATCCTTCGCACAACCACATAAGAAGAGCACACAAATGTCGTTTACAAGATAAACTCTAAAATAAGATTAAATATATATAATTCCATAGAAAAAGCTAAAATAAAATAATACAAAAAATTCAATATAATTTACAGTTACGCCAAGTATTTGAACTGCAGCCAATATTTTCCAAGCTGGACCTTTTAATATGTATCTTTTCATTGTTTCATTTTTCTGTTGTAATATTTCAGTATTTGAAAACTGTTGAAAAAGTTGTTGAGATAAAGTTTGATTTTTTTGTTTAAAAGGAACTTTAGCTATCCCTTCCATTGGTACCGTTTTAGAATTGTTAAGTATATCTTCAAATAATTCAAAATCTGCTGAAGTAGTATTAAAAGTTTGAATTGTTGAATGAATACCAGCAAGCATCTCACAACATATCAGTGATGTGAAAGAACCTTTTGAGCTACAACAACAATTACAAAAATACGTTTAAAAAAGGAATTACAAAAGAAAACAAATAAAATGAAAATGATAGGATGTATATATATATATATATACATCGAAAATGAGAATATAATTTGGGATGAAAGAGATGGAGTAAATAATGAATGAAAAAAAATAAAAGATTTAAGATTAGGTGTAAATAAAATTTGCTATATGGATTCATCAAATAACAAAATTAATAGTATGCTTTACCCAAATTTTTTTATTTTAGAATTCATATTACGTCCATCTTTATGTTGTATTAAAAATTCAGCTAACAAAATTTCCATATTCATAATTCTCTGAAAAAATGTTATTAATAATAGAAAACTATAACATGAAAGAAGATAGAAACAAAAATAAAAATATTATATATATACTTCGTAAAAACCTATATCCATTCCTGAAAATAGTCCCCATAATATTTTGAGTCTCTCGGAATTTTTTAAACGCAAAACTGGTTCATTGTCATTTTTAAAGTGTAGATTTTTAGTTTCTAGAACATTTGCAGTGGATGGTGAAACAGTATCCTTTAAATCGCGCTCCACTGTTTTTATTGCGAAATATTCAGTCTTTGATGAATCATCGTCGATTTCAGAATCCCTTTCTTCAGTCTTTGATGTAGAAGTAGAAATATATTCATCTGATTTTAGAATATCATCATTAAATTTTACAACATTACTCTTAATTATACTATATGTATCATCAATATCAGTCACTTCAATTTCATGTTCATTAATTTCAGCAATTTCTAAAAAAATCAAATACTTTTTATAGATATATCACTTTTGTTAAATATCAAAAAGATATTTGTTATTAACACACTTGCTACTTCTTCTAATTTTTCTATTTTTAAAGTATGCTCTTTTCTTGGAGTCGACAATTCTGCATTCGAAACATCCAATGTGACGTTTCCTGACGTACTTAGATTTTCTTCGATTACTTTTGTATTTGTTGATTTGTTTTCACTCATTATAATTAAATCTATACGAAATATCGTTAAATAGTATTAGTACTTACTTACTAACTACAATATTATGATAAAAAACATAAAATTTAATTAATTAGTATTATATTAAGGATTACATATATATATATATATATATATATATATATATATATATATATATATGTGTGTGTGTGTGTGTGTGTGTGTTTATATAACAACCATTATTTAATTATTTTGAATTGAGATTTAGAACTCTTGTATTATTAAAAAGCCGATCTTTCAGCAATGATCTCTTGTGGAGAGCGCAAAAGAAAAAAATGTAAAATAAGGTAAATCAAAAGTCAAAAAATAATTAAACGTTAAAATTAGTTGACCCCAAAAAACAATTCAAACAAACATTATCAAAAAAATCAAAATGGGAATAAATAAATAAAAAAAAATGAGAATTTTAATTTGTTTTTTACAGCATTTTAAATATTTTAAGAATTTTGTTTTTAAATTTCTATAATAATAAAATTGATAACGGATAAAGTATCAAATAATAAATTATAAGCAATACTCATAAAATATAAATAATATTACAATTTTTATTATTATAAAAATCATTGTTAAATACAAATATAACTAGTAAACACATTTTAGTTAGTTGAAATAAATTGTAACCTTTATAATAATTTATTTATTTATGTCTATTCCAATAAATATTTATAAACATAGTATATATTTCACAATACTGCGCAAATGGAAGATATTAAATACACAACACTTAGAAGCAGCAAAAGTGTTTTTTTATTAAGCTGATTACAAAAATAGTTTATATATCGATTCATGGTACTATTATTATTATTATTATAATAGCGTAAAACAATTTATCATATGAACCAAATTACGCCGTTTGTACAAAGCCAACAAATCATAGAATGCACAAAAAACTAATTATAGATGAAATATAAATACTATAGAATTTTAGTAGAGAATTATGTATGTAAAGGAAAAAAATATAAAGAAAGTCACATGTTTTATATAAATGAATGCAATTAAAGATGAATTTAAAAATATTATAATTCCATCCAATAATTAAATTCATAATATTCAACATATATTTTATTTTTTATACAAGGTATATAAAAGGGCAGATTAACAATTCATAAGATAGCTGCGAAAGACTAAACAGTCTCTCGCCAAAGAAATATTAAATTTTACTATTGTAGATTATTCAATTAAGCGTACTTAATTGAAAGAAGGAAAATCACTACTTATTTTAATTTACAATGAAAAGAAAAAATGCGTAATAATTATTAAATCAAAATAAGAGATTGCAAACTAGTGAGTCTTATTAATAAAATAATACTAGTAGTACACATGAAATAAATATATACATAATCATAATAAGAATATATGTGTGTGTGTGTGTGTAAGCTAAGAGATTTTTTCCAATCATGCTTATTTTTTGTAGATTTGAATCGTTTCAATTATTTATTTCAATAAAAAAGTATTATGAGTTACAAAAGGAAAGTAAATAACTGTTTTTTTAATTACGTTATTACTATTATTTATTTTTTTCATTATTATATATAATATTTATTTTTATAAGAAAAAATATAAACATCGTCTATAAAGTACACGTGTTTTTGCTTGAAAAATTTTTAACGTCTTACATTGTTTTTTATTATTTTCAAAACGCAATATTTCATTTTTAAGAAAAAAATGGTTAACTTGAATAATTCCTTATGTGAAAAAAATATTTTTAATACAACTTAAAAAAATAATGTATAATAAAATCAATACATTTTTTTTAATATTTCACATTTAATACTTTTAATAAGTACTTAAACAAAATGAAAAAAATATAATGTAAAACGTAGAAGTTTTAGAAAGAAAAATGTTATTGCAATGTATATTTTAATTGTTGTATAATTATATATAAATAATATCACATATTATGTATTAAACTTATCGTTGTTTTAATAATTTAAAATAAAAAATGTCAATCAAAAAAAAAAAAAAAAGAATTAAAAAACAATGAGTTTAACGATCTCATATCGCATATTGTTTATATATATAAAACAAATTATTACGACTCGTTCAACGATTACAACACAAATAGATAATATATATTTTTTTAATTTCATGTCGAACGAATTATTTATATAAATGTATTATTAGATAAAGCAAGACACAAACCGGTACTGCGTGAAGAGGCGCAGTTTTTTCGCCAAAAATTCACCGACAAAGACCCTTTTGTTCACGGACTACATTAAAAAATCAGAGAAAAATTCACGTGCATTATTTATTTATGCATATATAAATATAAAGATTCAGTTGTAATAATAATGATAAAATAAAAAAAAATGAGAAAAAAAAGAATTAAAAACGACACGAGCGTCCTCTCTCACTGTACGATCACATCTGACAGTTGCTCGTACGTTGAACACACTCTCATATTTAACAACACATACATATATATACACGTACACATTTAAACATAAGAGATATGTTTTTTTTTATTTTAATATAAATATATTCGAGAATATATCTGGAAAAAAATCATTTATACGATTTATTTTTTTTTACGAATATATTCGTGATAAATACGCGCGCGTTGAGGTTTCTGTTGCTGAATATTGTCGATGGACAGTTTTATATTTCGCGCATATAAAAGTGTTGCCATTGTAACGATGATGATTTCGCGTTAAAAATGGACGCTTTTGTCTCAAAATAAAACCAAAATACAGAAATTACAATTTTATTTTTATCAGTTATATTTATGTTTAAAAATTTTTAATTGAATTAGTTGTAAATATTGTACGAATTAGAATTTTTGGATTATTGTTTAATGTATAATTAAATATACATGTAAAACTATTAGAAATGTAAATCAATATAAATTTACTTCCATATTTCATTAGTACAATTTAAAAAAAACACAAATATTTATTGTCAAATATTTTTAAAAATAAAAAAATGTATTTACATGATCAAATTAATAATTATAAACTTTTAGAATTTATACAATATTACATAAATAAAATACAAAACTTGAAATACAGAAACAAATTATTGAATATTTTAAATGTATATAGATAAAAGAACAATATCTATGAATCCAAAAAATATAATATAAATAACAAAATATTATAAGTTATTAAGGTAATATATAAAAATTACGTTATTTATAGCTAATAATGCAAAATTACATTATTGCGTAAACAGCACATTAAAAGTTGTAAAAATAATCGATTTTTACTGTAATAGTAACTTGAACTTTTTATGAATATATTCTAAATATTTTTTTCATAATTAACATAAAAGTTTTTTCATAATATTTACGACTTACTTCATTTTGTATAATAGTCAAAATATAAATAAGTTAATATTATCATAATAATCTCTTTAACGTCAACATTAAATTCAGTCTTAATTTTTAGTTCAAAAATAACACATGTATACTAATTTTTTCTATAACTTCTTAAAATAGGATATATAAGATTTAACGATTCAGTTATATCTTCTCTTGATTTTCCACCTATAATTCAAAATATAAAGGTAAAAAACAGCACAATATTCTAAACACGTAAAATTACAAAAGAATAAAACATTAAAAATACCTGTAAACACTATTTTTCCATTTACAAATATTAAAAGTACAACTCGTGGTCTAATCATTCTATAAACTAAACCAGGAAAAAGTTCAGGTTCATAAGAGGTAAATTGTCCATGAGATTGTTGGAGCGCTTCTAATCTTATAGGAAACCGAAGATCAGCAGTTGCTACTAAATTTTGAATCTTAAAGTCTGAAAATTTTACCTGCAAAACCGAAATTTTGTTGAAAACAACAATATTATAATACAATTTACTGGTCAAAAAAAAATTGGAACCATATTTTTAAATATATGAAAATATCTTACAGGAAATCCAAGTTTCTGAATAATTCTAGCAAATTTACGAGTTGCATGTAACGAATCATGTTCATTTTTTGCACCAGTACAGACTAATTTTCCAGTACTAAAAATAATAAAATGTATATAAAACATTAAACAAATAACAAATATTAAAATTAATCGACTTAATTACCGAAAAACTAGAGCAGTTGCTCGTGGTTCTAATATTTTCATAACTACTCCATGAAACCTCGAAGGATTGTATTCTGAAAACCGCGTTCTACAATATATGTCCAGTAGTTTTAATTCACACTGAAGGTTTACTGTGGCGACACAATTTCTAAAATATATTTATATATATAATTTTACTACACAAATTTTAACATTAAATTTATAAAATATGAAAAAATATTCAACCCACTGTAATTTAATGCTGCTTCTTGCCTGAGTAGGTCCACTTGTAATCGGGCTCTGAGCCACAAGAGAAGTATGAGGGTTTGAAGATTGAGTAGGTGTATAAACACCAAACGTAGAAGTTAAAGATACATCCCCAATAATTCTACTAGGTTGAGGTGTTAAAGGTGCACGATCTAAATTTACAATATTTCTATTACTTTCGGTGGACTGGTTGAGATTATCACTTGGGGAAGATGGTACGATATTCGAATGTGGTGAAAGTATTGAGGAATGATGAATTGGCGGTACAGGTGGAGGTGACATCAGAGCTGCCATTGTAGCCTTATAATTATGGCTAATATTAGTTGAAACTCTATTTGTATTTATCTGAAATATTAATAATTTTTAAAATAATATACAAAAAGAACAAACAGTTACAGTGTTATATGATATATAAAAATTTTACAATA